>VCRD01001580.1:48202-82638 GCA_006783055.1 Trinorchestia longiramus | reverse complement strand
ACAAGCAGAGGGAGCAGTAACAAGACCTGAATTTCATGGGGGTGAAGTATATCACAACGGAGATGTAGTTTATTTTACGTGTATATGATACTCAATGATCTCATTAAATATACTAGCATAGTAATGTATCTGTTTAGAGGAGGTAACGTTAATGAATTGTTTTGCAGCGGAATATGAAAAGCATTATTCAAACGCATGTAGGTTTCATGCAATATGGTAGATTTTTAATGATTAGCGTAGCGCAGTTCACATACTCGCAATTTGAAATAGAATTGGAATTTTCTCAATTTAGGCTACAACTGTACATCCTTAAGCTCATCCTCATCTTCCAGATCACAGGAAGGTTTTCTTAAGAGCCTCTACCTCAAGTCACAAGATAGACGGGAACAGTCACTGGAAGCATGATCACTACAGTATAACTCCAAAAACTGAGAAACTCGAAACTGAGAAAACTCACAATGTTAAGAGACACGAAACTGAGAGAAGTCATGAAACTGGGAGGGCTACCACTGCCATCTGTTGGAATGTGTGTTAAGTTGGCGTTACCTGCTTAAGCACCGTCCACACTATCAATCTTTTCATCAATCACGAGCACTGAATTCGACGAACACGAGCAGTGACAAGTTTGAAGAGCGTCCACACTGTTTTGCTTGATGAAAAAACGGGAGTTTTTGAGTCAGCTGTTCGAACGATCGGACAAAGTTGGTCATTGAAATCGATCCCATGTAATATTTGTGCAATAATTATAGATGTATCTTTGAACACTATTTAGGGGCAATAATATTTTGGACATATAATTTTAATTGGTGAGCAAGACATACTTTCTTCTGTAAACTCCATGTCTCTTGAACATACAGATATTCCTGATACTTTAACAAGATATACTATTAGTTTAGGGAATTATGTTTCTTTAAATTTTATTTACAGATGTTTAAATAAAGTTTTATTTTAATTTTTTAGAAATTTAGAGATAGAATTTGGGTTTAAGTGAGCAGTATCTCAACACAGAAAGGATGATCAAATCTACCAGTCTGCATAACATGTTCTGTTTTGCCCTTGATTTTGGATACACATTCTCATTGAAATGTGAAAAAAATATCAGAGATATTGTTGAAATTTTCATATATGAATCAAGAAATGTTGATGTGTGTATAAAATCTCTCATATGACTTTCAAGGTTTTATAGACTTTGATTTTTCATTTAATTTCAGTGATGTTATGATATGCACTTTGTTTTTTAGTTTTATTTTATAGTCTTTTGATTTAACTAGCCATAAACATGGGTTTTCCTTTAAAGACTCGATTAATTGTAAAATATCCGTTCTACCCGCTCGCACTCCATGACGAATGTTGTGTTGTGTTCGTGTTCGTGTTCGTGTCCGTGTTTTCCAACAAGTTGGAAAACACGAACACGGTCGAAAACACGAACACGAACACGAGATTCGTCAAACACGAACGCTAAAATCGACGAAAAGATTGATAGTGTGGACGGGGCTTTAGGCCCGCTTAGCACAGAATACTCGGTGGTAAGGTTTGTCCTGTCAAAGGTCGGTGATTCTGATAAATTATAGTTTTATATTTACTCTGCTTGTCAGAATTAGTTATGTGTGCTTAAACAGAAGCAGTAGGTTGTTATAGAAGTAGTAGGTAGGTTAAATGATTTCAAATATGCAATGTATAGCTAATTAGGTATAGCTATAATAATGTCTTTAATGTAGGATTCATATCCTTTATTGTTCACAAGTTTGTTTTTTTGTTAACTTTTGGTATTTCATTTACTTGTTTGCACACTTTTCATATTTGTGTTCAAAAATAATTAGTATGAACGTTACGATTACACATTTACAAACAGTTGTAGTTTACCTTTAATCCGAATTTTGGCAAAAACTTGTTCTAAATTAGAAAGAAAACTACATTATCGGCTAAACTGATGCAATTATTTGTCGTCATGAAACTGAGAGGCCCTCTCAGTTTCATGGTAAACCTTTTCTCTCAGTTGTAGGAGTTTGACTGTAGTCTTAAGATATTACCATCACGAATTGAAAACAATGGGGGTTTCATGTATACCTGAATAAATTAAAGTTTTTTTTTCATTAATTAATCCCAGTTTCATACATAAATAAGTTCTTTCTATCACAGGGTTATATTTTCCAGTAGCTCCTAGTAAAGGATTGCTCAAAAAAGTGTTAAAATTTGGAGACAAATAACACATTGAGTTTTACTGAAATTTAAAAAGGAGTAAAACATGATGGAATGCTGCCATTTTCCCTACAGGCAAATTTTTGTTGAAAATCTGTTCTTACTTTTGAAAAATAAATAATACAGCGCTTTGAAGACTGATTTTACGAACATAATTATTTATTTATTATAGATGTTGAGACTTCAACATTCAACAATGGTAGGAGTAATTTGCAGTTCAGCGATATTAACGACTTCAGTTAGGTAATTTCAGTCAGGTGATTTGTCACGTGACTTCAGTTAGGTGATTTCAGTTCGGTAGCTTCAGTTAGATGACTTCAGTCAGGGGACTTCAGGTAAACAACTTCAGTTAGGTGACTTCAGCCAGGGAGTTTCAGTTATGTAACTTCAGTCAGGTGATATCAGTTAGGTGATTTTAGATAGGTGACTCCATTTAGATGACTTCAGTTACTCGACTTCAGTTTGATGATTTTAGTTAGATATCTTAAGTTTTGCAACTTCAGATAGGTGACTTGGACCAGTTGACTTCATTTGGGCGACTGCAGTTTGGTGACGTTTGTAGCACGTGAAATCCTGGCCTCTAAAGGCAATCTTTTGCCTGTGCGTGCATGCAAAGTTTAATGGGAACAAGGAACGGAGCCTGAAGCTCTTACAACACCCAAGTTCACACTAATTATCTTCCCAACCTTGGAGCTGCGAAAAATTAAAATTAAACTAGCATTTTAGTGTAAAAAAGCTACCTGATTACAATAGATTGTTTACAAGTTTTGAAAACACCTCGCGTCTTTGGCTGAATATCAGACAGTCGTGGTTGTCTGTTCTTGTCTCATAAAACGCATAACTTTGTTCTTATCTCATAAAATGTAAAACTTTGTTCATGTCTCATAAAACGCATAACTTTGTTCTTGTCTCATAAAATGCATAACTTTGTTCTTGTCTCATAAAATGCATAACTTTGTTCTTGTCTTATAAAACTTATAATTTGGTTCTTGGATTGTAAAACAAATATTTGTTCATGTTTAATAAAACATATAACTGTGTTTGTCTTATATAACGTATAAATTTGTTCATATCATATAAAACATATAATTTTGTTGGAGCAAAATTAAAGTTTTAAGTGTTGGAAACACAAGCTAACAGCTTGGAAAATGACATCTTGGAATTTTTTCAACGGAAATGCAGTAATGCAAAATTGTAGCCAAACAATGATGAATAAAAATTGCAATGAAATGAAAAATAGGTTAGTTAAGCGGATTTTATTCTCTGAATTTCTTTTGTCTACAATAGGAAACTCTTGTTTATTAAATTCAGTTATGTATTCAAGATGAATTAATAAAATTCAAAAACGTAGGATGATGAATGAACTAGAAAAAGTTGCAGGTGAATTTTAGCCCCCAGTTCCCTAAGTGAATCTTTGTAATTGTGACAATTTAAGCTTTTTCTGGCTAAGCATTTGCATTCTTTTGGAAAGCTAATGGTTCTGCGTATGCAAATAATTATGGAGTGTTTCTTCCTTCAGTATTAGAAAGAAGGTGGAAAAAATGTCCCTCATGACAAAAAAATATTTCTTCCTCGCGCATCTTGTGCTCTAAAACGTGTTTGTAAGGAGTAGAAGCAGCGAATTCGTTTAGTAAAAATACTCTTTTACTCCTGTGATAAATTTGGTGCGCTGTACTGACGGCTACTGAGACACAAGGGCCTCCCTCAAATGGCCGTGTTACATTAAATCTTACTCAAGCTCGCGGCTTGTCCTCATTGGAGGTAGGCAGGCCCGACGAGCTGGGCCGAGATTTCCCTCTGGCGAAGACAAGGCAACTTAATTTGAGGAGCAGGCTTGCGATCTTGCTCATGAAAATGAAGTTTGTACCCAAATTAACTCTATCAAACATTGAAGAAGAAGCCTTCCACAACGGGGGACACTAGCAGAGACACTCACAACGTTTGCATGAGTTGCTCTACAGTACAGGGGCACACACCAGGAAGTCCTGCTAGCACAGCGGAAAATAGCTTTGGAAAAATTTCAACTTGAATTTGTTTGTGTCATGGGAATGGAAAATCGCCATGAATTCTTGTACTAAGCGTCTTGAGTTAAATATGCAGAAGAAAATTATTATTTACTTGTATTCTGGAGAACATTTAGCCAGGGTCTTTATAATTTACCTCATTTGTTGGCCTCTAAGAATCTGATTTCACTAAATGAAACTAAAGGGCTCGAAAAATGTTGTATAGTGAACATAAAAAGGCTTTTTTATAATAAGTTCATGTTATCAGTAGTTCAGGGTAGTTATTAATAATTTATAGCAATCATCATTAGCTCATGGTAGTCATCAGTAGCTTATGGTAGTCGTCAGTAGCTTCTGGCAGAGTATAATAGAATAGAATAGAATAGAATAAGGCAATATAAATGAGGTGCTTGGCCTACTGTTGGATTGATACCCAACTTTCATGCCGTCTAAAGTAAAGTCATCATCACGTACGTAACTCCAATTACGTAAGCCAATTCAGTCACGTACACGCACTTTACTCACGCACGAGCATCTCAGTCACGCACTTGTGTCATAATTGTACAATGGCCCCAGGAGTTAGGAACATAGAATTAGTACGGTATAGTACCGGAGGGTTCCTAGTCTAATATTTGTCGAGAAAATTTTTGACTGTGTTCACAGTGCCAGCAGAAACGATGTTTTCGGGTAGTTGGTTCCAAGTTGCAGCAATTATAATGGGAAAGAAGTCCACAGAAGAATGTCTTGAAGTTTTTTATTTTTATTTTTTGGCTTTTATCTCTAGTCGGCACATTACAGTCTCTTTCGAAAAGCCCTTCCAGGGTAACATTGTTGACACGTTAAGTACGAAGTGACCCACCGGTGGGTCACTCAGGTTAGGTTCTGTAATTTTTTTCAAAGCTTTCTGGTGGCTGTATGTCCAAAGTAAAAATTTGCACCGGCTAGGCAACCGCACTTAACGTGTTAAGGCCGTTGAGATACTTATATGTCTCAATGAGTTGTCCTAGCAGTCTTCTTTGTTCATGGGAGATCAGTTCAGTTGTTGTAGATGTCTTTTGTTACTGAGGTTGTAAAGTTCAGGAATAATTTTTGTTACTCTACGTTGATATTTTTCTTTTTTACTTTTTTTTAATATCTCTGCGTAAGGTTGGAGACCAGAGTTTCACTGTATATTCCAAATGTGGCTGGACTGGCGCTTTATAGAGCGGTAACATTATGTTCTACGACTTTTATTCAAAGTTCCGTGCAATGAGACCAAGAATTTTGCTTGCGTTTCTGACGCTTTTAGTCATCAGTAGTTTATGGTACTCATAAATAATTAAAGATAGGCATGAATAGTTATTGATAATTATCAGTAGCATGGGATCGATTATTGAAAAGTTTCTATTATTCATGCCTGAAGCGGAGATGAAGCATATGGCATTCAATAAATCTTATATAAGATGTGTCGAATGGCAATTAACGACTCTTGCTTTCCAGACAGCGCTTTCTCTGCGCTCACCACTCGGCAGCGGGCGTACGTTTGCACTCTGAATATCACGTAAATATTCGTCACTCGGTATTTCACATCAAAGAAATAAGTATTCTAAACTGAAGCTCGTGATTAGAACCAAAAATTTTAATTTTGTTGATTTTTAGTTTTCAGTTTTTGCTTCGAGTAACGACTAAGATTTGTACACTGAAACTGGGGAGAGATTTTTATCACAATGATCTAATACTAACAATGACCGTCGTGTGTTTATATATTTATTTGTATGTTACGTATCACTCTCTTAAGAATAGATAGAAAGAAATTAGCACTGGCGATCTGGGTTTCAGTTCACTGGTAAATAAATACTCATTTTCGCTGTACAACTGCACTATAATAAGTCACTTTCAAAAAAATTAGAGAGATCCAGAGCCTTATATACTCGAGTCCGTATCGTGGATACCGAGTTCGGCGGGGTATTGCATATTACAATATACATACACAAGCTCGCAGTTGCTTTCAGAAATGCTGAATTTCTGTATCTAGGATATGACATAAATGGCTATAACTAGTTCTATTGCGGCTCAAAAATACAGTATTCTAAGTGTTTATTTCTGTCACAAGAAAAATAAGTTAGCTTTGAAATAAGCTTAAGCATAGAAACTCCACTCGAACGAAAAAAAGACTGAATTGAGAGCGAAAACGAAGAGCGAGAGAAATATTAACTCAAGAACAACAAACTGTTGTAAGGCAACAGAGGCGGGATCAGTATGCAAGTAGTTCACAAGAACAACTAGAGGCCATACGCTCAGCAGCAAGACTAAGGCAGGCATTGAGGCGTGAGCAGGAGGATGATGACCAGCGTTATGTTCGTAAAAGGAATCACAGAATAGCAGCGCAAGAAACAATAGCTGCTGAAATGATGGCAGTATTTGCCATCATCTTTGATGGCACGGGTACACTAGTGTCCTTAATATAATAGATGATGACATGTGCGTACATACATACGTATGTTAAAGTCTGCATCTGTATATATGTTACAGTTTCAAATTATTTGTTTTTACAATCCTTCTCAACACGTTTGTCAATATGTTTGCCTATAACCTTCATCATTTAGTAAACTCCAACCGATGAAGTCAAAGTTCCTGTCCAAAATTTACTCTAGAACTGCACAAATACGACTGCACCATCAATACTTCATCAGTTCTGGCTTACCTTCGTAATCTTCTTACTGCAGAGCTAAGGATTGAGAGGCTTCAGACTTAGCAGATCTCGGTCACAACGTCTTTATTAACGTATTAAATAAGGGTCAACTTGACGAATGCTGCCTCTAGCACTGGCCAATGAACGATGGGTACGTCAGTGAAAGAATTTCCACGCATTTTTGTAGGCAGATATTCAAGGTTCTTTTTCCCTCGGGAAAATAACAGATATGCTGGAGATCTTGAGGAATTGTCAGATGAAGCTGAAAAAAGAGGAAGTTAGAATATCTCGAGTGTTGGCTGTTTTATTTTATTCCTCTTTGTTTTACGTTCAGTTGTGTTTTATTTTTCTTCGTGCAACAAACTGGAGAGAAACTAAGACAACATTGGAGGAACTTTGACTCTACGAATTCGTTTTTCAACTGAATTATGGTGACTTGGACTTAGCGGACATTTTAGGAAGTGAGTTATGAAAAAGCTGTGAAAGCCCTTATGACATGACCATGGTTGTTTCTAATGATCAAAAAGCGCTAGGGGCAGTTGGGTGAACAAACAAATAGTAAAATATTTATAGTAAAGCTATGCAATAGAGACGATCAAATAATATCAAGACATTTGATTACCACTGAATGAACTCCTGGCTTCTACATTGTAATATTTTCGCTTTACTTTCATTTTCTATGCTCAGAGAGGTCCTTCTTTAAAAACTGAAATTTATTTCTAGGTAAAAATATGGTTGATGCAATCCCGTTTGAACATTTCCAGAATATTTTCTGCAGATCAGCATCACAGCATTTTGTCAATGAAATGTTTTAGCTTGCCGGGTGTTTAAAAATGTGATGTCGTACAAAGGAGACTGAGCTCACTTTCTTTCTCCTGCTCATTTTTGTTCACAGTTTATATCTTTCACACACACATTCTGACTAGTCTCTTGACTTCGAAAAAAACATGCATGTGAATATGGAATAAATTAAACAAGTAATTCTCTTACACAACCTAAGGTGAGAGATTACTTACTTGTTAGGAAGTACCAAATATAAGAATGCATGCCTTACTTTTCAAGAGTTGTTTCCTGTAATTTATCATGCCAAACAAGATTCAATACTATTGCTCCTCACTATTGTGTTTTACTTATTGTTGCAACATATACAAATATCGCAATAGCATAATGATGAAATTATAAACATTGACGTATGCTCTATAGTAGGCCTAATCTTGAGTGAACATAAGACAATGCAAATGCAAGATCAAGCAACACACATGACTACTGCCGCCACAGTGGTCGAATGGCAAGCATCCCCACTTGCGATGCGGGAAGACCCAGGTTCAATACCCGTAGCTGCCTTGGTCTGTTTCTGTTTGATTATTGTGAAACATGTTCACACTGAAACGTTGGACACTCGGAGTAAGAATTGTCATTTATCACACTGATCAAAGCACCCCTACGAGCCTTTACTTCAAGTTACAGCACAGAGAACGGGAATAGTCGTTTGGAGCATCATTACTTTTCAGATGTTGACATTAAGAATTGAAAATCCAATGTATCTGTGCTTTATACTTGCATGGAATTAAAAATTTTCTTTATTTCTTTATTCCCTCATTATCCTCAATTTCGAGTGTTTGTTCATTTGTTCAGTAAATATTTTTTAAAAGGCTTAGCAAGGTTTCATTAACACTAACATTCATATGCGAAGACTCTAAAATTGTACACGGGAAGGAGAATTAGATGTTGATAAAGTTATAACTAACAATATATATGTATATGTATATAAGAGAAAAAAATATGTACGTTTTTATGCAATAATGATGAATGTTGTAGAATAAGAATTTCACTCAGGTTGAGTCACAGTTATGATCGCCGTAAAGAACTGTATGGTTGAGGGACCAGGTAAATCGACATCGAGTAAGGGATACGAGTACCCAACTTTTGAAAAGTGGCACTTGAGTGGTCTTTTTACATAATTTAAGATTTATTACCTGAATTTTCTTCTTTTTGTTTTCAAAGTTTATTGTTAGACTTATACGCAGAATTATTAAATGTTATTATATTTTTGTTGGAGCAGATACTATTCTGTTGAAACACCTTGCTTCTGGAGAATTATTAAACAATATGGCTACACTTCTACGGTGAATCATTCAAGTTTTGATAACTATAAGTTCATGAAAGTTCGTAGTATCCACGAATTATGTTCATACAAACAGTATGCCTGAATGCTGACTAAGAAAGTTTCGGCAGATGACCTCTGAAACGCATGTAAACTTTTAACTATTTGTTTTTTCCTACTTGTCTACATAAATACTTCAAGTCATTACAGTAGCGTGTTTTTATCAGTTTTTATGGAGCAGCACATTCAAACAAGAGAGACTGAGTTAATTAGTATGGCATCTCCTGTGAGATAATTACAGTATATGAGAGTGGAGTTACTGAAATTTCAGTTGTGAACTCCGTAGACATTCAATTTATTTCATTCCTCGCTAGTGTGTTCATTTTTTCAATGCTGATACGATGCTTCTTTCCATTTCAATTTTTGAAGGACTTACTAGGTCGAATTGAGTAAACAATCACAGTAAGAAGAATACCGCTTCCAAGAAACTTGAATGAAACAGAAACCGTAAAATTGATGTATGCATGATGGAAATTTTGTGTGACCTCTGGTGGTTTTAAGTGATCACTAAAGACCAGCAAAAGATCAGGTGCGGTTCCGGGGTAAAGATGTTCTTTTGTGGCTGCTCTAGGCCGAGGCTTTATGAGCGAGCTTCTCTTGAATTGAGTCAAGTTTTGGAGGAGCTTTTAGGCTGAGACGGCAGCCGCGCCCGAGGCTCTTCTGAGCTGGAGCAAATCTTGACTTAGAGTCGGGTTATCTTAGCAAGAATTTTAAAGGGATGAGATTTGCATAAAGTCTTCATAGCGTAAGGATGCCAGCACCGTAAAAAGAAGAGGAAGTTTTAGATCCTAACTTGAGAAGAAATTTTGAAAGTCGAGACATTCATGAGCATCATTCAGCGGGAATTGAATCACTTCTCATCAGAGGCAACAATCAAGGCGAATGCACGTGGTGATTGTTTTCATCAAAAAGTTAATGATCTTCGGGGAACAATAAGCTCCAAAGCAGTGCTACTCACAGTGGTGGTCGGTAGACCAGTGGCGGTACGCAATATTGTAGTATTCGCAAAAAAATACGTGGTGAAAATTTTTTAACTTTTATTATGTTTATTATGTATATTGTTTCCGGGATAAATTAATATTACTAGGAAATATTACCACTCTGATGAATACTTGGAAAAACCGGGGTTACGCCACACCAGATAGATTGAGAAACACTGCTGTAAAGTACATCTTTGTAAAAGACTGATGGAGGGAAAGAGGAAGAAAGAGCAAAGGGCATCCCAATTACTGAGCTGGTCTTCTAAAGGGACTGAGCTGGTCCACGAGTTGCAGAGAGTACGTAAATCTGCTAATTAGGTCCTAAGCTGATCGAGTTTTGCTCATTAAATTGGATCGTTCGGAGGCACGAGTCTGGGTTAGGGGCTGGGCAATGGGGGCTGGGCAATGGGGGCTGGGCAATGGGGGCTGGGCAATGGGGGCTGGGCAATGGGGGCTGGGCAATGGGTCGCTGGGCAACGGGGGCTGCACAGTAGGAGCCTAAGCAATGGTGGCTGGGCATTGGGGGCTGGATAATGGGAGGCTAGGTGATAGGGGACTGGGTAATGGGGGCTGGATAATGGGGGTTGGGCAATGGGTTTCTGGACAATGAGTATCTGGGTTTTCGGTACGGGTCGCCTTTCCATTTGTCATTTCTCTCTACGTGTTGTTTGTATTTCTTTAGGTATAACATATGTTGCCTCTGCATTTTCATCTTTATTCTCTAATCAAGGAAATGATAAACACAGCCCTTCAACTTTGGACATTTGACGCAGTGGCAAGCATTTGCAACTCCTGCATTGAAAGCCATTACCTTAGCATTCGTTGCAGCAACAAATGTTACGTCCGCTTTCGGTTTCAGCACTTGTTGCTCTGGAATTTCTTATATCAATATCTGTTGCCCTGGCACATGTGGTCTTAGAAAATGCGGCCTGGACGTTTGTATCCAATAAATTGGTTGCCTCGGCTCTAGAAGCTTCGACATTTTTTGGGGACCTGACTCTGTCGCACTTGCATTTGTAACCATCCGAGAACACAACAATTTCAACGTAAAAGAGGGGAAGTTTTAAAAGCCAGAGCCATTCCAAAGTGTACGGCTCTTGCAAAAAAACTGGTAGGCAAACTCACAGTGACTTGGCAGCAGATGCATCACGCTGCTAACTGTATTTATGCTCGCCAGGTCATACCTCTTTTCATCTGAGTAACTTACGAGGCAAATGAAGAAATAGCGAGGAAGGCGCTGGTCTGATGAAGCAGATTTTGCCAGCGGAAGTTACATTGAATCCCTTGTTCTTGATTTTAAAGATGAACTTATCCCCTTAATTACATTAGTAATAATCAGGCAAATTAAATGAAATTGATCATTTTCAGGTATACCTGGAGTAAACGCGTGATCACCTTTCAAACCAGCCTTTTTATTAGCCATGAGTAAATGATCTATCACTTCTGTCTCTGACTGTCATTAACTTCAACGAGAACCAGTTGGGGGAATGATAGCAAAGTACAGCTACTGTGTGGCTGTCACGATAATGATGCGTTATAAGAAATTACCTGTACGTTGACGACTACCCCGTAAATACTAATAATTCAGTTTCCTTCCACCGAGTAACGTGAAACCTGTAAACTGAATCACTGCTAAAGAACTTCAATTAAAAGTTTTCATTGTACCGAGGTGGCAAACTTCTTTTAGCATTCGATTAAACTTGTTCAAATACGATTTCCTATTTAATTTCTACTTTCATTTAAAATGCTGTCCCTCAGGAATTACAGTGATTAACACAATCTACATCTCAAGCAATATTGGCCTTTTTTAACAGATATCTATTTAATTTGTGCCATATTTACAACACCTATTGTGATCGACCTGCCTGTATGTTCAGACTAAATTAAAAAATATCAGAGAGAGGTTTTTAGAGCGTCTCTGTCAAGGTTGAGTGACTGCACAGCGGAAACTTTCTGTTCGCTGAACTCATTAGTCTTTATACAAATGATAACAAGTAATTTTTTAAGCACACTCTGTCACAAAAAGTTACTCACAAACAATCCACGCAATGAAGAAAATAAAAATCTATTTAACAGCGCATCACTAACGTTGTGTCGACTTAAATTATTATAGTTTTGGTCCGAGTTACGAATATTTTTCTATTCCTTTAGACTTTTTCCTTCTCAATGGCATTTTGAGCAAACACATCATTGATGCTGTTGGTAGTATAAAGCAACATTTGAGTCTAACATTTGTGAATAGTTATGTGTAACTACGAGAATAAATAGCTTGATGCTATTTATAAATAACACTTTTGTCTCAGGTGCGCGCAAATCTGTACTTAAGACACAATTTTTGTAGTAAATACCAATTATTCGTAATATTAAATTAATATTTCAACTATCCAAGCACTCGTAAATTTACAATTTCGTAAGAAAATCAGTTCCTAGAAAAATAACCTCATGAGTTTCAAATTTGAAAAAAATTTCTGTTTGGAAAAAAATGCGTTCACTCATCTTGTTTAGGTCAGGCGTCTGACTCAGGGAAGGGAGAAATGGGTAATTTTCGGAACGTCACGACGAAGATATTTAAGTTGTGACATAATAACAATATATGCATCCAGTAACAATATACACATCTAACTTGCATTCTGTGCATGAAAAATATTCCAAAAGCATAGTCATACTAATCTAAGCTGATGATAATATAATCAATGAGTCGTACTTCGTAGTATATGTAATCATGTCATGCTAATTACAAAACCAGTGCACCAAATATTATAAACTTCATAATCGAATTGCAGGTACGTTCAGAAATAATGTGCGTTAGTGACATTGATATAGAACCTCCTGTTGCTGCTACAGAGTATCCTTTGTGATGTTCAAGAGAAAAACAAATTTTCACTGAATCTATATGGTTCTACTATTTCTATTAATGTCTAATGTATCATACTGATTTTACTTCATAACAATGTATCTATTTATACAAAGGAAACGACTGGTCAAATGAAATTATCAGCCAACACTAAAAAGAACCACTGACGTAAGCCTCATCATTGTATTGCCTTTTAGAGGGCATAGACCTAGTCTGCCTGGTCCTCATAAGAGCTTCACTGACACTCTTCTGAGCACCATCTAGTCTCTTTTTTCGATCTGCACCAAAACTCGTCTCTGCAAGGTATCACAACCTAGTCCAAGTACATTGAAAACAGTTAATATACCCATTTCTCTAGCATTGAATGCAATTGTGATATCAGCCACATCAATTTCGAGACGAAAGTAACCAAAATGGTTATCTTTGGACTTAGCAACCATATCATATTAGGGAAGCTCTCATTTGGGTTAACTCTTTTCAATGTACTTGGACTAGGTTGTGGCACCTTGCAGAGACATGCATCGATAAGAGAAGACTAGATGGTGTTCATGAGACTGCCAATGAAGCCCTTATGCGGAATAGTCAGACTAGGTCTATGGCCTCCAAGAGACAAAAGAATGATGAAACTTAAGGTAGTACTTGTTTTTAGTGTTCCCTAATAGCTTTTAATCATATATAGGACATTAAGAAGTCTCTGTATTCCATGCTGTCTCTGCTGTTCGATGATTAAAAATTTTAATGGGTTTTTCTTAAAATGATGATTACCATTGCTGACATCCACTGGATGTTTCATACTTTCAGAAATGACTGGACAGAAATGTGTAACATTTGCCCTGCTATTTTATTTGTATAGAAACATTGATGTAGACAAGTAACATCATGATGTATTAGGCATAAATAAAAATAATAGGACAATAAATGCAAAGATTTAGTGAAAACTTGTTTTGTTCTTGTGTTTCGTAAATGATGCCTTGCAATAGCAACTGGAGGTTCTATATCAATGTCACTGGTGCACATTATTTCTGAATGTACTTGCAATCAAATTATGAAGTTTTATGATGTTTGGTGTACTGGTTTTGTAATTAGCATGACATGATCATGGTACTAATTACGACTCATTAGCTATACTATCATTAGCATAAATAAGTGTGATTATGCTGTAGGAATATTTCTCATACATAGAATGAAATTTGAATGTACATATTCTCATTATTCTTATTATATCATGACTTGAATATTCATTTAGCTACCAGATCTTTCTATCGACGCTCCAAAAATTTCACATTTCTTCCTCCCACGAGCCGGAAGCCCGCCCTGAAGGGAGGAGTGTTGCCGTTAAGCTTGGTGTGGGTTAGGCGCAGAATTAACAAAATATTTGAATAATATCTGCCGTCAATCAAGAGAAAGAAATTCAAAACTCGCATCATCGTAAGTTAGAATTATCGCATATATTGCAAAACGTTGTAAAATATCAAATTCTGTTGGTAAAATATTCAGAATTTAGCTCAAGTTTTTAACTTAACAAAAACTTTGCACACATGTATTAATTTTAGAAACGAGTTTCTAGCCTTTTATATTTCTGCAGAAAACCGAACCGCAGAGCAACAGAACAGAACATTGAACAGTAGAGCAACTGAACGGACCAGCGAACAGTAGAGCAACAGACCAGAATAGCAAACAGTAGGGCTACAGGAAGACAAAACTATTCGTAAATAGTTTATTGCTACCAACTGCAATGAAAAATGCATGCTCGTGAAAGTTATAGTGGTCGTACTCTAGTAATAAATGAAATCACATGAAAAGATGAAAACTCAAAACAAATGCTTGGCTACTATCAAAAGCTTATCCGAGGTCGTTGTGACTATTGCACCGCAGCAGCAGAGGGTCCGAGTCAAACATATGTACTGTACTATTTCGTGCTTATTGTAAAGAGAAAAGCTCATTTACCTGAGACAGAGCCTACAGTTGTCGTAGAAGAGACGTGCACGGCAGCGTTGCACGTCATTGTCTCAGATAAATGATCGTCTGTTTACTGTGCACCATGTAATGTGCAGCTGTGTTCACGGTACTGCATGTCGTGTTGGAACACCACACAGCTTTGCGTAACACCGTGGTCTGCCCATTATTGTGCATCTGTACACGGTATCTAGGAGCTTCTCTCTCAAGCTCTCCCTCTTAAATATCAACTTAAAATGAACCAATGAAGCCGAATGTTTTGGTCACTGTTCACAGTTATTATGTTAATTTCTATTCGTTCCACTCTCGAGCTGACTAAATTTCATTTTTAGTTTGCAAATGTCAATTAATTTTGATTTCTGTTAGATGTTTGAATAGTTCTTCTTAGAAAATAATAGTACATCAACTGACCAAAACAAAAAGAAGGTACCTGAAGGTAATCCCGTTGCTTGCATTTGTACTTGCAATATTAGGCTGATAGAAGTCTTGCAATACAGCGTGTCAGAAGAAAAGGAGAGCAATGTTGTGCCTGCCGAAGTATTTTCATTGGTGTCGTTGCGACACCGCAGACTTTACGAGCACTAAGGACACGCAATTATTGGAATGTTGCGGTCGGAGCGAATGGCCTTCTCTGTAAACATGAGACCACTTACTACAATCATGGAACTCACTACAACCACCGACAGGGAGACTAGGATTTTTTCCTCCGTCTGAAATTGGGATCAACTCACAAGTTTTTTCAGAAGGTAGTTGCCACCAATTTAAAGCAACTCTAATACTAAGAATGACCGTCGTGTGCTAATATATTTATTTATTTACTAGCAGGACCCGCGAATAATTCGCAGTTAGTTCAGTAGCATGGTTCCAATGTAATCCATGGCTCCAGTGTAATGTATCTGGTGTTCCATGTTATTATTATTTATTCTTTCATGGTCTCTGTTTCTCTTGTTTCCTAGCAATTGCTGTCTCTCCACATTATTGATATCATTTCGACTTTCTTGATCCCTATTTCTCATGATTTGAAGATGCAATTCTCGCTCCTCCTGACTCATATTCATCCTTTGCTGTTGCATTCGTAGTCTGCTTCTATCACGAGTTGCTTACCTTTCGTCTTCTCGTAAGCGCTGTCGGCTCCTTCTCTGTCGCTCTCTTGCTGCTTCTCTTTGTTCTCTTATTCTCTGCTCCATTGTTTTAGATCAGGGGTGGGCAAACTTTTCAGTGCAATGGCCACGTTCAAAAGTTTGCAATTTCATGGGGCCGCATAGTACAGGTTCGCACATAAGTAAGGTATTGTCGGTATCACAGATACGCTAGCAGCACTTTTTAAAATTTCAAAAAGTTCAAAAATTTCAAAAAACTGAAAATTTTTTAAAAATTTAAAAAATTCAAGTAATTGACATAATATCAAAAATGTTTAAAATTCCGAAAATTCAAAAAATAAAACACCAAACTTAGAAAAAATAAAAATTTTAAGCAATTTAAAAAATTAAAACAAAATTAAAAATAAAAACATCTAAAATATTTAAAAAACTCAAAAAATTCGAAAAATTCAAAAAATTAAACCATTTGAAAATTTACAAAATTAAAAACATTAAAAAGTAATTTAATAAATTTGGAAAATTTAAACCATTCAAAAAATTACAAAAATTAAAAAAATTCTAAAACCAAAACATTCATAAAATTCCCAACCCAAAGTAACGTAATGTAACGTGAACCGACCCCAACCGTATAATAGATACCGCAATGAAGGGTGTGACACGCAGGTACGATAGTCATAAGCGTATTAATATATAGAATATTTGTTTATTTATATATTTATTAATTTATATGCTTCGTGTCACGCTTATAAGAATAGATTAGCACTGGTGGTCTTAGTTTCAGTTCACTGGTAAATTAATACACTCATTTTCGCTGTGTAAGTTCACCATAATAAATCACTTTCAAAAAAATAGAGAGATCCAGAGCCTTATATACTCGAGTCCGTACCGTGGATACCAAGTTCGACGGTATATTGCGACTCACAAATACTGTATGCTAAGTATTTATTACACAAGAAAAATAAGTAACATTTGAAATATGCTTAAGCATGGAGACTCCACTCGAACGAAAAAAAAGACTGAATCGAGAGCAAAAAAGAAGAGCGAGAGAAAGATTAACTCAAGAACAACAAGCTGTTGTAAGGCAACAGAAGCGGGATCAGTATGTAAGTAGATCACAAGAACGACTAGAGGCCATATGCTCAGCAGCAAGACTAAGACAGGCACAGAGGCGTGAACAGGAGGATGATGACCAGCGTTATGTTCGTAGAAGGAATCTCAGAACAGCAGTGCAAGAAAGAATCGCTCCTGAAACTTAGGCAGAGTCAAGTCAAAAGAGAGAAGATATGAGGCAGAGAGTGCAGCAAAGGATTACTAATAAAACTGTAGAAGAGGAAAATCAAAGAAGGGATGAGATGAGACAGAGAGTGCAGCAAAGGATTGTCAATGAAACTGAAGAAGGGGAAAATCAACGAAGAGATGATTTGTTGTTTGATTTGTTTTTCACTAGTAATGTTGTCATTAAAGAAATACTTTTTTAAAACGTTTGTCCTTTGTAAATATATATAAAACTAAATATATTGCATTACGTTTTTATATGTAATTTTATTTAATATCTTTCCAACACTATTTGCAATCATTTTTGATGGCACGGGTACACTAGTTTTGGAATAAAGTTGCAAATGATGCGAGGACTGTTTTATTTTTCAATATCCGATGGGCTATATGAAAAGGTAAATTTACATAACATAATAATTTTCTAGTCAAAGTCCAGCAAGATCTTACTTATTTTTCTACATCGTCGCCAAAACGGTTGAGACATTTGTCATTTCGTTACACAAGATTCTCGATGCTTTCTTCAAAAAAGTTAGCCGCCAGTGAGGAGAGATATGTCTCAACTGACTGACTCAAAGGGCCCGGACCCAACGGGCACACAGCTTTTTGTATCCGAGGTCTAGTACGATTCTGTACAAAGCAGACCTCTGGATATCTGGACATTCTTCAGAAAGTTCATTGATCGCAAACCTTCGTTTGGTGTTGACCACCTGATCAACACGCTGACTTGCATCCATGGTCACCTTTTTCATGGATGTAGGTTCACTCTTTTTAAAAATTTTCTACACCATTCCCTTGCACCACTCTCATTCATAAAGTTGTTACCATACACTTTGCTCATTCTGAGATGGATTTCAGCAGCAATACATCTTTCTGTTAGTAGAAAACGGGTTATACATTGTTACTCACATTTGGCGGGAGCATCGATTGTAGCGGTTTTGTTTAATTTCCCATCTTTCGACAATCGGGCTGTATTCGGTTTGCCGATTATGTAGAAAAAATTTACACTTTTCAGTACTTTTAGTAATGAAATTATCATGTTGGGTAAATTTACCTATTCCAATAGCCCACCAGTGGTTAAAAAAACAACCCTCGTATAGTGTGTGACGAACTATGACACAAAAAAATATAAATATACTCTCATTAAAAATTACAATATACATGGGCTTATAACGTGAGGTAGAGAACATTGCATAATTTTCACCATATTCTTTCAAATACATTTCATATCAGTTCATAATTCATTTAGTACCCAACACCTCAAAATACGAAACTTGAAAAAAATCGTACCGTAATTTGGCACTACGGGCAGTGTTTTGACTCTGCAGTCATTATCAGGCAATTGCTGGTTTGACAGAATAATTTATGCATATCACGTAAGCGCACAATTTATTTTTTACATACTGAGTTGATGTATAATTTGCCGTTAAAATTACTAGGTTCCTTATTGACTTGTGATCGTACTTCGTACTGCTTAAACACATATATTTAGAGAATACTTCTTTCGTAAGAGATAAATGATAACAAGAAAATTAAAATGTTCACTAATGTTCTCGCTTTAAACAAGACCCTCAAGCATGTTAAAACTTGAAAATAAATAGGGATTAGGTCACAGATATGAAACTTCAATGCCCCTTAAAATTCAATGTGAATTAGAGCTCATTGAACTATCATCCCATGGATCCAGGACGTAGTGGATCCTCTTCCGAGGAATGAGGTACTGTGATTTATTGCTGATAAGTTTTTAACTTGATAGAAACGTCTAACATGTTTGCATACTCTTGAGGGCTTCACTACGTTTGTGTGACTTAAATTAGCCAGAGGAAACTATAAGAAATGAGAAAATTTCTGTGCGGCAGATCTAAGCTCGGTCAAATTCAGGTGCTTGCCCTCTTCGTTACGCAAGAATACGCGGGGCAGCAGTTCTTATTTCTTGGTGTTTATGCCTCTGTACCGCTCTCATTAGTGGAGCTGAAATAAATATTACAAACATTTTCGGAATACCAACTTAGCATCTCTACAGAATATAAAATGTAATTTTTCTTTTTAAACTTTGGGTAAACACTATTCGGTTTGGGTATTTTATCATAAATATTTCAGCCCTGATAACTCCAGAGGTATCGTTTTTTCCTGCTGAAAGTCATAACTCAAGTCAACACTCTCAATAAATAAACACTGAAGTAATTTATAAACATAATATTTTTCCATTTTCAACTCGTTCCAGTTTTTTGTTGCATCATGTACCAACAAGTTTTGCACCAAGTGCACTTTCGGATTGGAGATGTTGGATTATATAATTGTAAGAACACATGTTAAAAATAGTGTAGGAATTTATGGCATCATGTTTATATCTTTATATTTATTTTGTTTCAGGGTTTGAGGCTGCCTCCACGCACAGCCTACACGACTCGCAGCGGCTGATCGACAAAGCACACTGTCGTGGCTGGGAAGCACAAAGTTTCAAGATTAAAATTCCTTCCCTGGATAATTTCTGCAGAAATAATCACAATCCAAACTGATGAGTGTTATCAGCGACGTTAACTATTCACTCGTAAAAAGAAAGAAAACTAAATTTTGACATTTTTATAGTGAAGTGAATTAGGTGAGGAAGAAAATTTTTTCGGAACATGAATGAAATAGGCGAAGGATTAATTTCTTGTATATATAGAGGAAATTCCAGCTAATCCTTATTTTCCAATATATTTACTGTTAACGTGTCTTTGACAACTCACTAATAATCGAAATTGACCAAAAATTTTTCTTAGCAATTCGTCTTACTTTTCGTGCTTGCGAGATATTTGCAACTGACTTTTGTACCAGCCAACTTCAACATGAACAGCGATAACGGAGGTCGTTCGCCCATTGGAGATCAGCGGAGAGCAAAACTTGGAGCTATTGGCCGATCCAGCACTCTATCCCAGTCCTTCGAGATTAGCAGCTATCCCCGGGAAAACATTGTCACTTGTGCTGAGTACCCAAATCCCTTCCCGAAAAGGTATTACAGCCGTAGGTATCGACAAGGACCAGGTGCATGCGGCGGAAAAGAGGAGCTCAATGATTTCTATAAAAGCGAGTACACCATCCCGGAAAATCCGATGTCATGTGCGTCAGATTCTACACCCCTGCTACGGCTGTCGTCTTTATCGTCGCAGTACAACGTGGGAGCTTTTTCTCAGTCACCTCCCCTCTGCTCATCGTCTGCACCATCTGAAGAAAATATTGGAGGTTCGACTACATCTCTCCATCAACAAACCTTGCATGTTCATCACAACAATGATAGTCGCAGCATAGACAGACTTTCACCTGGCGATGGATCTCATTGCGAATGTCAGAGATCGCCAGGTGTTCTGTCAAAAGCCAATTCAAACGAATCTATAAACATTTATGACCCGACAGAACTGTCAATCGAAAGTCGAACTTTAAGTAAGTGCACCATTAAAGACACAAACAAGATGAAATTTGGATCTACTGGCAATTTATACAATAGCTGGTCGTTTGGCAGAAATGGCAGACCTGGCTTTGAGACTGGAATTGCAGGTTCCAAGACCATTTCTGGGAGTCTTGGTTCCAGAGGCATTGTGGGAGCTGCTGGATTGGGAATCGGAATCGGAGCAGGCAACATGGTGTCTGCTCCAAGCATCAGCCATTTTGGGAGAGAATTCTCCGGGACAAGAAGCGTGCAGACAACGCTGAGCATAGAAGAAGAAGATGAATCTAAGAGAACGCTAAGAATCATTCTGAGCGCGGTTGGTTGGTGGGGTGTTCGCATTTTCCTGTACAGTTTTTACTTGGGAGTACTTATTATTTTGCTCACATACACTCACGTAGCGACGATGTCAATGGTACCTATCAACGTCTTCCTGATTGTGTTGTCAGTGGTGCTGTTTGTCTTTATCCTGTTTTGCGTGTGTTTTATTGTGTTTATTTGATAATGAGCGGGACGGGTCACTGGTCCGTCCCGCGTCAACAAATGTTACTTCGTTGCTCTGCTCCTCATCAACTAAAACTTTCTGCTGCTCTTCTGCAACTGTGTCAGCCTCCGCCTTATCTCCTCCTACTCCGCCCTACGCTCAGACCACTGTGAAAAACAATTTTCCTTCTTCTTCTTCTACATCATTCTCCAGTGTGGACATTTGTCTTCTCTCACCTCCTTCACCAGCACCACCACCTCCACCGCCACCTCCACCCCAGTCATACTCCTATTCCTCTTCCCGTCCCTTCACTCTCTCAAAACCTCCACTCAGCTCCTCCAAAAAGTTAGTGATCAACAGGCGCACTTCGGTTACAGCGCTGGTGACAAGTCGTCACTTGCACGATCAACGAAGACTTTCCACTCCGGCGAATGACGTCACGTCGACAGGCAATGGTAGGCGTGTCATCACTACCGACGAAGCTACGACAATTCGAGTTACGAACAGCAACTCTCTTACTTATTTTTATATCTAGGCGGCTATGTATCTACTTGTTTACCTTTCCGTACGATTAGTCAATGGTGTGTTTTGTCAGTCTGTCGGTGTTTCTGATTATTTAAAGGAGAAAAAGTTTTTTTGATGTTGAACTAGTGAGTAAGTTTTCCAGTGTTGAAATATCTTCAGAGAAAAGAAAAATTTGCTTCTTGATAACCACCGCTAGTACTTGACTGTGAACGTTAATGTGACTGTTGATTGCCTCACGACAATGACCGTATTAGTATGTTCTAATACTCTGTTGCGATGTTAGAGCAAGTTTTATACCTACCGCAGTTATATATTAGCATGCAGGTCTCACAAGATTAGAGAGTAGTTATATTTATGCATAATACACTCAAGAAATATATATGCTTGCTGTGCAACGCTCATTTTTGCTAGTTTAGTGATGACATTAATGTCAACATGTGGGTAGTCGCTGCATCATAGCTTAGCTTCACGGATTTGTTACACCAATAAAAGAAGGTTTTAAATTATGATTCATTCAAAAATCGCTCACCCCTTCTTCACCATGGTTTATCAACTCTAACGTTAAGTATTTATATGCCATTGCTCAAAAAAATTCAATGGCTTTCTCAAGTTAATTTGAATTATATCATCTTCATATGTATACGAACGTGAGCATCGAAGAACTCTACCTCTAGATCGTAGATTTGATATTAAACAGGCACTCAATATTCGGAAGACGTGCATAAAAACAGCTCGTAAAATAACTTCAAGTGAAACTCAAGAAGAAAGAAAAAAGTGACATCAGACCTTCAGAAGAAAAATTGAGGAAAACATTACTTTTTGGGCCCATCCGTTGGAAAAAATCTTGAATGACTGGATTCCAACCTTCGTTAATATTGTCCTTCCAAAACGTAAGCTGAGTGGTAATTTTGAGCAAAAAATTTGATTTAAGTGAAAAATGTTAGAAATTGATGGTCATTTGTTCACGTCACTGTGAAGCCACGGACTGAAGCCGAAACAGTATCATGACAAGAAATGAATTGTTCGAATGTGACGCTAATTCTTATATTAGTTTCCAAGTATGAAGTAAAATCAAGTGATCTTTCTTCATCTTATGAAAAAAATTTCTCGTGAATTACCCCTAACGGATATTTTCTGAGTAAAATTGCCGGGAACGTAGCAGAATTTATCGGAATTACAATCACCAATACAATTTTCGGTCCGTCTTCAATATCCCCATGGAAATTTTATCGAAAAATACCAGGAGCTACCATCCGGCGGAATGAGTGGGCTGTGGAGGAATATAAATGAAACAACTTTTAGAAGACGACGTCAGTACATCAGTCAAAAGAGAGGTGAGTACTCCTAGTGAAATGTGACTCGCCTTCGTCGTAGAATTCTTTCTATTTTGTTCCCGGACCATACATGCACATACGTATGCATGTATTTATGTACCGTACGTGGATACCTTTTATGAACACAACCCTGATTGATTCATGAGATACATTTGTAGGTGAGTGCAGTAAAGGAGAATAGGAAGCTGTCACGGTGTCTTGGTGAAAGTATTGTGAGAGCAATTAACTCTTTATTAGAGTTTTTGAGGTTGCGAAGAATGCACGACTCAGTTGCTGTAAGAAGTGAACAACAAGCAAATGAAGCTATTCAACTGAACACGTAAATAACATTTCCAGGATATCAATTATCCCCCAACGTGAGAGAAACGCGTTCTTTCATTACATTTTTAGTTACGTAATCGTACATCTTACTACAGAAGAACGTTTATAATCCTATAGAGTTTCTGTGTTTAATTCTATAGTTTTGTATTTAACAAAATAACACAGGAAACAAAGCTGGAATGCATTTGCATATGTAGCGTTAGTATGATGTAACTGCTGTCTAACTCCAATTTACTTGAACTTGAAACTAGGTCTTGATAAATTTACTTCAAACTACTATTGAAATACATGTTCTTTAGAAACAGAAGCTCACTACTGTGACACACATTCCATCCGTAGACTTCTTCTCACTCGAGTGTTGCTGCCGTTTGTTTTCCACGCTTGAGAAATTCAGGCCGAGTTGTTTTATGAGCTGGTGCTGGAGCAGCCATTGTGGCAGCAACTCCAGGGAGGGAACTTGAAAATGCATGTTGTGTCCGCTAGGTACCACGAGACTGGCTTTGTCTTGTCCAGCGCTTCAGTTAAACAGGATAAGATTTTATTTCACTCCTGCGATTGATGAGATTGTTATGAATAGAGAATAAGAATAAAATCTTGAACAAAACTGGTGTAAAACCTAAATGAGGTAGCAGATTCAAGCTGAAAAGCTGCTAAAGTGGTTAGCAGAGGGCATCAAATTAACAATAATGTAATTTTTTGTTTAAAATGAGCATTTTTAGTGTAAAGACAAACATACTAATTGCCACACCCTTTAAACCTGATTCCATGAAGCTCCATACGGAGAAAACAACTAAACAGTTTTCGTAGAATATATGTGTAGATTTATTTTTATTATTTACAGAGATGAATTTTTAAACTATTCCACTGAAATTTAACATTGGAGGAGCAAAATTAAAATAAACTTAGCAGTCTTATCTCACTTCTCAAAATAACAAACTATCGCAACATCTTTAACGTAAACACTTCTTCCTCAAGTAAACTAAACTTTCTGAGTTGGAAAGCAGGCATCAGTAGAGTGAAGGGCACCAGTAGAGTGAAGAGCACCAGTAGAGTGAAGGAAACCAATATAGTGAAGGGAACCAGTAGAGTGAAGGGCACCAGTAGACACTCTACTCACACTATCATTACACTCTAATGAAGGAGCGTGCAGGCATGGAAGTGCGACCTCCAAACGAGAACCAACATCACGATTACTTCATTGTTAATTTTCCTCGAGCCCTAACACAACGAAACAAACTTCTGGTATGAGGCACTGTACTGCAGGCTTCTGGTATGAGGCACTGTACTGCAGGTTTCTGGTATGAGGCACTATACTGCAGGTTTCTGGTATGAGGCACTGTAATTTAATTTACGACTAATTGCTACATCATAGTTTACGACAGCCTCACTTCACAAAAAAGCTAATGACACCAAATGAATACATATTAAAATCTAAGCCTATTTCACTTAAAAATTAATTTCCTAATTGAATTACACGAGTGCTGAGCTTTGATCAGTTGGAGTGCAGAAATCGAAACATTAAATGTTATTCATTAGACTCAACCTACTCCGCTAATTGTAAATACACGAATCGCATGGGAATTTAATTTAAAAATATGTTATTTCAGTTTGAAATATTTTTGTTATCTTTTTTAGAGTAATTATGTGCAAATATCGGTAAAAGTATGCAAACATTTCGATATTTTCGAAGAACTGTTGATGTTCAATTTAATATTAACAAGAAGGTCTATTTTATATGATCTACTGTAGTCGATTTTGATTCCAAACAATGACTTTGGAGTATATAATAGAGGAATATGTTTATAGTGAGGCCAGGGTTCAAATTGACAAGGTTATAGTGATCATTAAATCATTAGACGAGATTCCCAGACATGATGACCGTTGATGATTAATTGTTAAACACTGGAAAGGAAATAAACAAACATACATCAACTTGCAATACTAATGATGCTTGTATTACGGAAACAGTACCGCTAAACCAAGTGACCTTAGCGTTCCGATTGAGAAACTGTAACTACTCTCTTTGTCCATGAAATTAAATTTTTACATTAAAATGATGCAAAGGAATAAAAACTTCTGTAGACATAAAAATAAATTTTTCCCTCGTTTCGAGCCTAGGATCATTGTCAGCATGAAACATTTAAGCAACGCAAAAAAATCCAGCACATCACTCGAAGCAGACCACTAAAAACTTTGGGGGCTGTGTCGACAAAGAACTAGACTTCAAGAAAATTATAGGATAGCTATTTCGAAAAAAATATGCTGCCAGTTGCCGCTTGAAAAACGGCTCTGACTTACAAACGACTCTAAATTCAGAATATATTAAACTAGAGCTCTCCAATTCTCAACTTACAGTTATTACTTAGTTTCAATTTATCAAGTAATTATCCGTGTTAATATTTTGTGCAAGAATTGCACGTTGCGCTATTGTATAAAAACGGATGGATGACTTTACCCCTGAAAATTGAAACAAATTCCATGAATATTTTATTTCTGAAACTTTGAACGGCTACAGTAACTCTGTTTAAAATTCTACGAAATTGCACTCGGTAGCACCATCATAAAGCTCGCTGTAAACTGAAAATGGTTGTAACAATTTGGAAGGTTCGTGTTTCCAACTAAATTCTCTAGGTAGCTTTTGTCAGTCGGAAATGTCTCAGCTTGTGAGAGCACTTCGATATCGGAAACAAGAAGAAGACAAGAGAGTTAGTTGGCTACCACAGTGAGATGTCCTTGGCACGCACAGCAGCTGCGAGCTGCAGATGCAGCTGCAGCAGGTGTAGCGGCAGTAACTGCACAATTTGGCAGGTTGCTGGTTCAGTGTTCAGTACCAGGTGTGCTGTGGGCCAAGGAGTGCAGTGGGCTAAGAAGTGCAGTTCGCTCAGGTGTGCTGGTGTGTTACGTAACTGTCCTTGCAGGAGATGGTGTAACGGACAGTGTCCAAGTTTAGCATACATTCACTGCAGTCGAGTGAATGTTCTTATGATACTGAATGACGACTGGTGAACATCTTACTGAAGCTAAAATTGTTCTCGCTGTTTGAATAATTATGTATGAACAGCAGTTAAATTTTTTATATTTTTTCACTTTGTAACAAACGTCAAGATTTTTATGTTCGAAAACAAAAAGGATAATTATTAACTAATAATATCTAAAATTCTGTGTCCATTGAAACTTGTTGCCCAAGCTAACATGATCATCAGATCAGAAAGCTTGAATAATTTGACTTGGTTATTAATTCAATGAATTGTTAGTATCTAATACTTTTGAAAATCTACCAAATTACACAAACCTTAAACAGTGAATGAATTTTCAGAAGTTCTTTGCGTTCTACCTCTTGGTTTGATGGGCAGATCCCAGCATTATGAATTATTGCTCGTAAGTCTCATGTGAACTTCTTTGCTGATAATTTGCAAATTTTGAACTCGAGCCCACGCCTCTTATCTCGTGCCGTCTTCAGCGCTCGGTGGGTGCATCAGGATGCGAGACAGAGGGGCACTACCAAGCAACATGTCGGGCCCGGTCACGGAGACCCTGGAACGGTCTGCATCTTTTGGGGCTGACGGAACAGAAACTTTTGAGGAAGATTCGAGACTGGGAGGAAGTACAAACGGAGAGAAGCCTGTGAATGGAGCTGCTCAAAACAGTCGTTCGAGACCCAAAGGAAGGTCTAAGTCTTCTTCTCGAACTGACGAGAGACCGCGCAGGTCTCGCAGTCTCTTCAACTCCGCATCGTTGTCGCTGTCCTCGATACCTACTAGAATTCAGCTATCTATGCTAACGTATGGACTCATAAAAATCAGTAAGTGCTTAAGCCAAAAAGTTTTCCACATAAGGTTCGTCTAACTCGTATTGAAATTCATGGGAATTTTTATCTAATTTTTCTACACTAATATGAAACATTAGCTTAAGGCTTACATAAAAGCCATCATCACTGACACTGCATAGGCTTTGCCATGAATATTGCATCAGTATTTCATCTTAGTTTGACAGGTAATTCCAGAGCTCCTGAAATTCTCCGAGAAATAGCATTGCCTTATCCTCAGCATAGCCTCCACGGTGGCAGGAACATGTCTTTTTTATTTTACACAGGTATTAATTTTCCAGAAAAATGAGGATCATGTTTAGTAGAATGTTGGACCTACGGAGGATTTATAACTACGGTTAGAGCAGGACACAGAGCACTTGATTTCAAAGACATTATTTAACTTTGCTCGTGAAACCTTACGGTTGCTATTTTTCTGAAATAATCTTTTGCAAATGAGGTTTTGATGTCAATCAATTTTAGCCAAACTGCGGACTATTCAGATGTGTTGGACGAGCCTTGGTACGAACTAACCTTGTAGGTTTTCACGAACGAGTCTACGCTTTTTACGCTGGAGTTTCAGGCAGTTCATCTTTTCGAAACTTTCAAAAGGGTCGATGTAGAATTTTGTGTCATGAAAGAGAGTCGAGGCCTGAGTTCCTTTGGTTGCGCGTCTGCAGGAGGCTATTGAGTAGAAATAACGATGGCTTGAGTGAGGCAGGCATACTTAGAGCGACTTTATCCTTGCGATTTTGTGCGAGACAAAGCAAGACAGAATGGCAATGTCAGTGAGGGGAATTCTCTCAATGTTTTGGCACGCCTTCTCTGGCTGCAGTTCAGAATACCTGCCGCGCAACTCAACTTCCGTCGCTAGAACCAGGACAGTTTGGCGGAACTCAGCTGGCACTGCCAACTTGACCATACGCTTCTTTCCTTCATTTCTCACTTTAGTAGAAAACCTTTTCGAGTTTGTTAACATTAGTTTAAGATTTACAACTTCCACGAGCTTTCGCTGATTAATTTGTTGGATTTTCAGTTTTGTTTCACTGCCGTGGGTTTTTATTTGATTCTAACCTTATCAACTATGATCATATGCAGAATTTCAACATCAATGTCGAGTGGCACAAAATGATCAAAATATTTGGTCAGTCTCTTGAGATCAAACTACAACACGAAAATTTCATGTTTTCTTCAAGAACAGCGAAGGAATCAGTAATAAGGGAAATAACATTTCTAACAAAAGCGAAGAGCTTTAGTACTACTGTGAACGCTACATCTTTAGGATTGTCATTTCTATACTATTTTGCCGTGTTTGTAAATGTTCTCTTCTGATTTTTTTTTGAAGTTCTCGATTAAATTCCTCTTAGTGAACTATGGGCTAAACACGTCTGTATCGACGACTTTTCCGGCTCGAACATTTATCAGAGTTTTAGATCGCAGATCTTCGGCCTGCACAACGCAACTCAGTTTGAAGTTGTCAGCAAATTTGTCCACCGCTTCGTTGAGAGGAAATGATTGTAAGCTGAACGAGCAGTTCTTATGCAACTATCGGTATTTAGATGACGCTACTTTGACTTCAAAACGCATGTTCTTGTGCTCTGGTTATCTTGACCAATTTACTCCAAGATTAAAAGCAATAACTCATATATTATGCAAAATAGAACAATAAAAAATTATTTGAAGAAAAATCCTAATGCATTATATTCAACTCTGGAAAGTGAGTTAAGACTTGTATGATTATTTGAAATTACATCCGTCCTTAAGGATTTTTTCATTAAGGAGATGATATGCACGCGGAACAGTAAAATACTCGTAAATGGCTACACTGTTGACTGTTGACTAAACAAGCTCAGAGGCTGGCGAGCTCTGTTTTCTGGTGATAACCGTCGGTATTAATTGTTCTCTTGTATGGAACTAATATTTTAATTATGAGCGAGAAATTAAAATCCTCTATGCCATATGTTAATATTTTATGATGGTTATTATTGTTGCTATTTGCTTTTACCAACTGATATGACTTCGGAGATGAAATTATTCTGAAATAAATTATTCATAGATTGTAGTTAAATCACAATTATAATTTAATAATCAGCAAGATTCTGTCTGATGCTACATCACTATAGGCTACATATCTAACAAAAAGTCTGCACGCTTCGAGTTATTTCAGGGCTCAATTGAAAAGATCTTCAGAGTAAATCTGTTTTTATTCTATTTTCTTATCTTTTCGCATTAGTATTATGTAACGTCCGTGTATGTGTGAATTCTACATTGAAGTTTTCTTCCTCAGGTTTTAAAAATGTATTCAAACTTTCATTGAGAAGTTGCTTTTCATGAGCCAGATTTATGCAGAACAAAAATCTTGCACAGTAACCGCTCTTACACAGCACAGCAGCAGCCCTCACGCTGTACGGCAGCAGACCTCACTTTGCACAACAGCAGCCCTCACGCTGTACAGCAGCAGACCTCACTTTGCACAACAGCAGCCCTCACGCTGTACAGCAGCAGACCTCACTTTGCATAACAGCAGCCCTCACGCTGTACAGCAGCAGACCTCACTTTGCATAACAGCAGCCCTCACGCTGTACAGCAGCAGACCTCACTTTGCATAACAGCAGCCCTCACGCTGTACAGCAGCAGACCTCACGCTGTACAGCAGCCACACCTGACGGGAGCGGGGGGGCTGCGCTTTAAAGCAGCACAAAGCATGGCTGCTACACCGCCTTTGAAGCTGTATCAACATCTGCTCTCTCCATCAAGTCATTAATAAGTGGATATTGGTGACTGCTCAACTCAAAACAACACATTTCCTCTATTTATAAGTACCCATTTAGTGACTCTCTACTTCATTGTTTTAAAAGAAATGGCTGCACACGCAACAGGTGCAGCTACAGCAGAGGTCGTTGGGTGGGAGTTCGTCTTTAATTAAAAGTTCAACGGCACGGCACGTGAGCTGAAGGAATAACGCGCTTCCAAATTGCACACTGTATTTGACTCTCCGGTGACACATCCTACACATAGGAGTTCGCGTCAGAAATTGAAGGGTGGAAAGCACTAGTGGACTACTTGCATTTTTTCCCATGGTAAATATAATATATTTTCCACGGGAAAAAATGCAAGTAATCCACTCCCGTGCTGTCGCTAACACAGCGCAGACAGAGGCGATTACGATCCAGTAGTTTACTATATGAAGGGTGGACAGCACTAGTGGACAACTTGCATTTTCTCCGGTGGGAAAAAATGCAAGTAGTCCACTAGTGCTTTCCACCCTTCAATTGTGAGGCGAAGCAACAATTACAGAAGGAGGAAAATCTTTTTGGCTGTAAAATGATGAAGTAAATTAATGAAAACTCTGAAAAATAAGCAGTACCGTCAAATCCGCACATCATTTCAGTATGAGTTGGTGTGACACAAACTAACTCATATCCTAACCTGGTAGCGTTTTCTTTTTATCGTCTTGCGTAAAATAAAGAAACAAAACCAGTAAACAATAAAAAACTTATTTGAACATAACATTATCAGTTATTGCACGGTTCATAAATTCCACAGCAGAGCTGCTAGCTGCGCAAGCAGCTGAGGTTTGCACAGAGCTGGCCAGTTATCAGCACTCAGAGTTGAGTGATGGCCAGTGTTTGGCAGACGCCGGTGTGCGCCGATAATCCGCCCAAAAAAGTTGCTGCTTAGAAAGCTCATGCCCTAACAGAAACAAAACTTAGAAAATTTCTCTTGAGAGAATTTATAATATAAGTAAACAACGGGCATATAAAGGATTTATTTATTCAATAGATATGAAAGCTTTGCATTTTCGTCGTTCGTTCGCGTTTGTTTACCATAACAATATTTGCACACGCAGTGCACTAAACAATGCAAACCGTGAGGCGACAGCGTGAAGGAGGATGACAAAATATTTAGCCTCTCCAATTTCTCCATGAATTCACTATTTCGTAAAAAAAATTGTAAGTAAAATTGAAGAATCAAATAATATTGTCAAAGAATATTACATGATGATTTCGTTCCGATATTTTGGTTTTTGATTTACTCAATAAAATTAGGAAAAGGAATCAATTTCAAGTGGGAGAGAAGTGCGGTGCTAACAGATTAACATTTGAAATCACTACGATCCACAATAATTCTTGTTCTCTGAGCAGAAATGACAACTCAAATGATTTTTTAATCATTCAGTCATGGACTGACTTTCATTCATTTTGCATTTCCAGCTAAAAGCGCTCACTTTTTCCCCAAAATACCATATATTTTTACAATTTTCACTTGCTACATTTTTGAGTTTGTATTGGTATTTTCTTGTGTTTATACAGTTCCAGAATGAATTATCAAATGCATTTCTAAAATAATGTATCATATCATTGGGACATACAACGTCAAGTTCACACAAGGGACTGAGACTTCATGGCATTAAATACAGTTTGCATCAAAATGAGCCAATACTTTGTTACCTGTTTAGGGTAAGGGTCTATATTAAACACTTTAATAATTGATAGGCTCTGATTTACTTGATTGCAAGAATAAACCTCTTTTCTACCATGGAAATTCATGCCATCTGAAATGTAACCTAAATAGTGTTATTTATAGAAACCATTTCGAGCTGGAAATAACGCCCAATCACTATACGTAGCTCAGTTCTGTAAGAAAAAGTTATCTTTTAGCAATGAAACAGGCCCCATCTAGGCGCATCGTCCAGAATCTGCCAACGTAAAGGAAATGATTGTAATCCTCTTAATTGAGGTTCATTGAAACTTATCTGGCAAAGCGCAAAAAATGTCTATGTTTGATTAAGGTGCATGTGCGTGATTGATGTCTTATTTTGACGGTATAGGACTTAGATAACTACCCAAGAATAGACCAAACGGCTTGTTCTTGTTATCATTTTCCATTCCATTCCATTCCATTCCATTTAATTCCATCCTATTTTTATTCTATTCTATTCAAAGATCTTTGATTTTTCCAGGAATCTCCATTTGAGACTTTTTTTTAAAGCAATAGGGGTAAACTAAATTGTTTTTTTTCTGTAGCGACTGGAAACAAATGGCGTCCATCACCTCGAAGTGTGACCAAAATTAAATGGTTTCAATGATATACAGTCCTCACTCAGGATTAATTTGTCTGTTTGTCGTTCGTTGGGAAGAGAATTGGCAACACTAAGAAAGCTTCAGGAATGGTCAGGATGTCGAGGTAGAATTTGTCTAATCATAAAGAAACTGAGGTGAACTTTGAATGCACCTGTTTTGTTCAAGTAAAGTAAGATAAGCAAAAATTATTATAAGAGGAAACTGGTACTTAATACTTATCTACTCATGCATATAATCAATGCTAATGCAAAACTTTTAATGACAAATAATATTTAAACTGAAAATAGAGCTGGTCTGTTTGACACTTAGTTGGTCAATCATTGAAAACAAACTCACGAAACAATTTATAAACAACTTAATATTCATTTTTCGTAGGAGACTAACCTATACTGTATTTCTCAGTCGTTAAGTATGATTACTGTTAAAATATGAACATTACTTTTAAAACAATACAGAATAGCAGCAGCAATGGACTGGATAACGTCAGTTTGGATAATAATGTCCAGCTTGTAATATTGTAAAATATACATCACCAACATTGGTAATTTGACGGTGAAAGCGATGATATACGCACATATTTATCGACCTATGTAAGAAACATGCCAAAATTGTAAATTTTTGTCTTCATCCAGCTTTGCTGCACAAAATAGCATGACATCACATCCAGATAAAAACATCGCACATGCTGACATTTCACTGGCAACCAGAACAAAAAAAAACACAGGCACAGGCTAGAAGAAATAGTCAGGCTTGAGCAGCAGACTGCGTGGGGAAAGGTAATTACACATGAAATTGGTATTTGTGAAAAGATATGCAATTATAAATGAGAAGATTCATATAAGAATAGACGGCGCGAAGAATCGCTATTTTTATAGAGGCTACTGATTTTGTGAGATTGCTGTGTTGATGCAAGCCGTCTCATGTTGTCTGAATCTACACTTTTTAAAAGAGACAAACACAAGCTACATTTGGAAATACGTCCCTATTAAACTAAACTGGTACGTAGGCATAAATAATTATAGCAGTGGCGTTTGAAAGTACGACGGAACACTTCATTTGCGAGCGGAAAGATCAGTTGCAGTAAAAGCTGTAAATCAACTAGTCTAAGCTGACTAGTCTAAGCTGACAACTAGTCTGAGCTGATCTTAACAGATACAGACTATGTACTAGTTCTCGAGACACACAGCTGTTGCAGACAAATCCATCAGTTTAGATAGATACACTAGTTGCAAGCATTCACACAAGCTGCAGACAGACAGATAAGTTATATAAAACCACCAATTGCAAGAGCTCGCCAGTCGCTCTAAAATGCTCTCCAACTGCAGAAGTAAAGAGGAAGGAGTTGAACATTGCCGAGCATCGCCGCCAGTGAGTGAAGAGTGCGAGGCAAATATGTTTGACCACTCTTTCTGCACGAGGAACCAACGCAAGGCGTGTTTTCTCCACGAATGAGATTATTGTGTAAATATATTGAATATATAGATTAAGGTTACACTGAAAATTTCCTATTGGAATACATATGTATATGTAGGTTGAGCGTTGCAAACGAACATTTTTTGAGGGCAAAGAAGTTTATTGCTAAATCTGCGGCACAAGTTTGAACCTATTTTTCTTCAAGCGCTTGCACAGAAATTAAAAAATATGTTGTAGACTACGACTAATATCATGGTAATCATTTTTATGTACCAACTCCTGTCGTAAAATTCAGTTTTCATCATAATTAATAGGTGAACACTGATGACATCATGAAATGTCTGTTACAAAACAGTAATGACCATGAAACTCCTTGCTGCTCTTCTTCTTCATTTTATGATTAGAATTTCGGATGTGATGATGTTCGTTTCATCACGTTTTTATAACTCCCCCTGCTGAAATTTGAATTCTGAAGCTTTTTGGTCATGAAGGAAATTTGCAATTGTATATTCAAATCGCAGGAGTTTTCAGTTTCATTGCACAGTGATGCATGGATAACATCTTTCATAACTTGCTGAACGTGTTCAGATAGCAATCCGTGAGGGAAATCAATGCTGTGTCGCTCAGCTAATTACTTAGAATCCTGCGATGTTCAGTTAAATATTCACAATACTGACCTCCTTAGCCAAGCTAGATATTAACGATACTGCGCTGCTTAAATAAGCTAGATATTCACAGAACTACGATACTTATAATACAATGTTGCCCTGCTCAGCTAAGAGAGATATTTACAGTATATATATATATATACATATATATATACAGTATATATATATAAATATAT
>VCRD01001580.1:0-39712 GCA_006783055.1 Trinorchestia longiramus | reverse complement strand
TTATTTTGTGTGTAGGGAGGTAAAGGAAAGGAAAAATACCATTTGGTTTTGTGTGTGTGGGTTTAAAGGAAGGAACTCGCACTCAGAGGATCATGTCGTTTAAAGGGCACTCACGCTTGGACTTCAAATTACAATGGCTTCACGAGTGCTGAGGAAAGCTCTACAAAATATGATAGAATACGCAAACTACGTAAGCCGTACATTGACACTACTCTCTGTAAAACTCATGACGATGGAAAATTATTTCACCGCTTGTTCAGGAAGCGATTTGATATTCTCTAGTTTTGTTGACACTTGGGTTAACAAAAAATCAAATTTTTAGCTCAATTTCGACGCAGACTTCGAGTTGAAGCTCCGCTACCACAATCAAGTTAGTTGCCTAGCCTCGTTACGTCAATATTTCGCGAGCTCTGGCGGACATATTCATGCCGCCACTTTTTGGAGGCAGCGAATATTTTCTTGTGTTATTCGAGTCTAGACTCCGCTTTCGCAATTCAAATAAGCAAAGGAAAGCTCGCGATGGCAGCGAGCAGGAAGGAAGGCTTGGGAAATTTATATCTGAGTCTTCACTTAATGGAGCCTTCCCCTTCAAAGGCCTTTTTTTGGAACACGATTTCTCCGCAGACTTCAAGTGCCACGGCTTCACAATGTGGTTTACTCAAAATAACGTTTTTTGGATTTGTATGAAATCAATAAAAAGTCTTTCAAAAGTTAAACCGTCTTTTGTGAACTTGCAATCGATGCTCATACGAGAATATTACTAGTACCTACAATTCTAATTAACCTCAATGAAACTAAATAAGTTCATATACATTTATGGCCAAGATCATCACTGCTTCTGACTATTCTATTTATTATTTTTTGAAATATGGGTTAATAATTTCCGGAACGAAACGCACATATAGATTTGTAATCAAAGATCACACATGATTGTGAATACATGTACAACTGTGAGGAATCCCAAGGGCAATTTTGCTGAACGAAACAGTACTATTTTCCTCTCCACCAACAAATAACTCGTATTCTTGTGGATGTAAGACATTAAGATAAGGCGCTCGACGATTTCCCTCGTAAGCAAAGCAAATGGCGACTAAACAACATCGCTGTTTATTGGTTCAGCTCCGGACTACAAAGTGCAATCTTCAAAAGCGAAACTGCAGATTTGTGCTGGAAGAATGCAATCGGAATATCTGCCGTTCAATACAGAGAAACTTTACAGAATAACTCAAGATACATTGAATACCTTAATTCTGAAAAGGAAGCCCGTGTTACTCTCAGATTAATATTAGAGAAACAGTCCAAATATGACGGAAGGAGACGAATGATTCGAGTGACGAATGATATGTTTTGCAGCATCTATTTGTAGCGTCAGTCGTAGCAGATTTTGCTGTTTCTGCCTCAACGCACGCAGGAAATAGGCACTAAACGTAAAAATGCGATTCAAGCTACCTGCTGGCTTAAACATGCTCCACTGCTGTTGATTTACTTCCAAAACTCTTACAACATTCAAAATTCTTAAATATTTTCGTTTTTCTTATTGCATTCTTCAAAAGCAAAAGCTTTTCAACAAAATGCAAGTTTAATCATAAAACACATTTTAGAAATAATTTGAAGTGCTTGTAGAATACCTCATTGTGATGTGTTTAATTTCTGAAACGTGAAAGATCGTTTTAGAAATTTTGTTACGTGTGCAACTTTCCTTTTACAATTTTCCTCACATAATTCGAATAGCTCCGAAGTGAACACCGTATTTCTCACTACATTCATAGACGCTCGTGTATCGATCGTTTCAAGTCGAGCAAAACACGCGAAGCATTCCGATGGTGTTTATTAATACAATCTACCCTTGAGGCTCTACATTCCAATGCTTCTAAGTCTACTCGTCTATTTTTATCGTCTACTCGACCCGAATCCACGGCGTTGCCACCAACCTTGACACAGTGCGAGATGCGTGTGTAGAGATCGAACCCTGATGAGCAATGCCTCTCTCTCCCTCTCCTCTGATTCCGTTGCTTTTACATACTGCTGTAAATTGTGAAGTGTTCAGTTCAACAGCGTTTAGTTCATTTATTAAGTGAAATCTATTTTTCCTGTGTTCTATTTCACTAGAAAATTTATTTCTATAACATTATTTTGAACATGCAAGGCTTTTCCATCGCTTACAAAATTATAAAAGCGGGTAGAGTTTCAGGTTACTGAAGCGTAAACTTGTTTCTGTTGAGTCCTCAACGCTGAAAAACACACATTCGGGCTGGTAGCAAACTGTCTATTTGTACTATTTACCAGGTTTTAATGTTAAATTCCGCTTGTTTGTTTGACAAGAAAAAGGAGTTCTAGCGTTCCTAATAAGTATTATTTTCTAGGCGACGACAATTAACGCATGTACAAAATATCAAAATCATTGTTCAACATATACTCGTTACAGTGAGACTTTTCGCTGCGTCTCGGATAGAGGACCAATGAATATCTACTTTACAGCTTAAAATTAGATTAGATTAATCTCACTTCCATAGCAAATAGTTCAATAACATGAAAATTGTCTAAATTAGAACATTTTCTGTATTGTTTACACCTGATTTTGAAGATAAAATAGAGGCACAAACAATAATTCACTTTGCCTGAAAAACATGAATGATCTCCCGATTGTACTGGCCATTTTAAGGAAATGAAAACACTCGAAAACAAAGATTTTCTTTGTTTATGCTATTCTTTAATGAACCGTAAGAGTTGTTTACGAAATATATGTCTCCTAACATCAATTATAATTTGCGAACCTCGCTGCCTTTTCTTTGCAGTACAAGATAGTTCACTACACAATCTGTGAGTAATGAATTACTTCTCACTAGCTCTTACAACATACAACATACGAGTATTGTACATGTTTAACATTACTTCTTGCTTCCACTCTATTGGATGACAATTTACAATATACATTTATGGTTTTAAATTCTAAGCTGACATGGAACTGTAGCACCTTCTGCTTGCAGAAATCAGTATTACAAGCACCAGAGTCATTTATTTCACCTACTTAAAATAACAGCAAGAATAACAATAAGAAGAAAAAAGTAAGAGTTTCTTATTTCATACAAAAAATAAGCACTCAGGAACTCAACAATAACTCTGTTATTGTTGCCTCACATCTCCAAGTATAGAAACTCAGGAGCAACTCTTTTCTCCAAACCAGTCAGTGTCAAGTTAAATATAATATTAGATTATTTCAGCCCTTATTCAGAGCTAATGCAACATCATCAATGTTGTACCAGTATTTATATAACTAATACTAAAAATATAAGGTACAAAGGCTTCCTAATACGTTAATGTTTTAAGACCATTTAACACCGACTGAATCCAAAATGGACAGTCAGGGGGTAAAACTAGAAAAGGAACGTATTCTCTTATATTGTATTCCATGGTAAATATGATGATAAAAATATAATCTCTTTTTTTGCTACTCAAGAATAAAAATGAAAGTATAGGTATGACTGATCTCTCATTTATTAGTCAGAGATGAATACAAAGATAGAAGAATAATCTCCTATTTGTATGTTTACTAATTCTAGTTGAAAGCCAGAGAGTAACTTCAAGAAACACTGCGTCAATGTCAGGGTTGCAGTCTTATGAGGCACACAAGCAGACGAATTTATTCGAGAGCATCACAATTAGAGTCCATGATATCCAACCATTAAAAACGCGTTATTTTATTCATTGAGCATCCCTCAGGCAGTTACCCAGTTCTATATTAGAGAACATATCATACACTCTTGAATTATTTTTAGGCATTCAATTTTATAAAGTATAAGTACAAGAAAATTCATTGATGGAAAACTAATGAAAAACATGAAGTCTCAATTTTACTCTTCTGGAGCCCAACTGTGATGCTTTCTCTCTAGCTCCGCAGACCGCAAATGAAATTAACTAAACTTGTCAAACGCAGAGAATTATTTTCTTATTTTGATTAAATGGTTCAAAGCTTTATTGTACTGCTAGAATTTTTAAGGATAACGATGAACTGCAGAGCTTTTTGAAGTACAGAAAATTTAACTTGTAATAATGCACTCATATAATTTCTTTTCTTCTAAGTAAATGTAATCAGGCTTCCAAATGTTACACTAGAACAAAATTTCTGGAGCAAAATTTTGCTCAGGCGTGTCAGCTTCACGGTGACTGCGGTCACACAATCACTGCCAGTCTACGCTCTCAAGGTCAGCAGCTGCACAGCGCAATGCCGCGCATACTGGGGGCTATTCTAGGGAGCTAATAAACAGTCTGAGCGCTGCCCTCTTGTTGTTCTGCCCTGCATTCTGTGTACTGTTGTACACCGCATGCAGTGTGTTTGTTGCGCACCGCATGCAGTGTGTTTGTTGTGCACCGCATGCAGTGTGTTTGTTGTGCACTGCATGCAGTGTGTTTTTTGTGCACCGCATGCAGTGTGTTTGTTGTGCACCGCATGCAGTGTGTTTGTTGTGCACCGTATGCAGTGTGTTTGTTGTGCACTGCATGCAGTGTGTTTGTTGTGCACCGCATGCACACACTGATGAAGTGTGCCTGTTCTGCACCGTGTGCAATGTCTCGGTTGTGCATCGTATGCAATGCATCTGCTGTGCACCGAGTGCAGTGTGTCTGTTGTGTACCGTGTGCAGTATGTCTGTGGAGCACCGTGTGCGGCAGTAAGCTACACTGCAAAAAAATTGTGCAGCTGCACTACAGGGTGTCCATAAAGTCTCTTTACCATTCCAAAAATTATTACAAATGGAATTGATAAGATATTTTATTCAGATTTGTTCTATTGTATTCAGTGTTTATTAAAGTTTTTAATCACATTTTGCATTTGTGTGTTTCAGATATCCTGTTTGTGAAAGAGGTGCTGCTGAGGCTGTTGAAACTTCATGAGAGACTTTTATAAGAGACTTTATGGACGCCCTGTATATTGTTCGTGTTTTGAGATATGAACTGTGGAATACACAAAGATAGAGAGTGTTTGATGAAGTTAACTGCAACTCTGTGTACTGTGAGCACATCATACAAAATGCACAACGGTGCCCATGTCTGCAGCAGCTTCGCTGAGTGTATCGTGTGTTTTACATGACTAACTAGTAGACCCATACGTGAAAATTCACGTGTTCTTTATTATTATTTTTTTTTGATCTACCAGTGAACGCAGGCTTTGAAAAGGAGATTTCATATTGAAGGATGTGCCTTTGGTATCCACAATACAATGATAACAATACATGTATATCCTATCGAATTTCCTCCTATCTAAACGCTTAAGAGCGTGACTGAGAGACAGACCAAGCAAGTAAGGAACTAATTGTGTATTATTATAGAAATGGAATAATAAGCTAGTTTACCTTTCTGATTGAACGTGCTGGGTCGAATTGGGACATTCTTAGTGTAAGAGTTTTTGGTAAAAATAGTTTCAAAGAAGCATATTCGATTTTTTCTGCGTATTTTTTTTGGAAACTTCTTAGGAACTAATACAAACGGAGGTATTAAAGAAAATGGTTACAAATTTGCTAGTTCTCGTAAGCATATCGAGTGGGTATTAATTAACGAGGCATACGTTACATACACAATTAAAAGTTTTGTACCTATGATTATTTACGTTATCAAATATTATGTGATACACATCTACATATACATGGTGTCCGCTAAAAAAAGTAACCGATTTAAAATCGTACTTTTTTATTTAGCATCATACATACGATATAATGAATATACAGGTACATTATTATTTTACACACTACAGCATTTTTAAATCGGCTACTTTTTTAACGGAAGCGCTACATCTTATCCGGCTACACCCTATAAGGCGCCGGATCACTGTAAAATACTCACTTTTTCCCCTTATTAGCTTTCTTCTCATACACGGCCATATTATCGGTAAATATGGTACAGAAAGGAAGTTCTGTATATATTCATGAAAAATATTCAGATTATGATAGCACCACGGGTAAAACTAGAAGATGTATTTTGTTTAATAGATCCCAAATTTTAACACTTTTAAACCAAGTAATTTTAACGGGTACTATCAGACCCATGTTTTTGGTAGATAAAATCCACAATGGAAGTTCTATATATAATAATGAAAAACATTCATTTAAAACACAATAATTCATCGTGTTTAATACATTCATCTTTAGAATAATTTTAAATTAGTCAAATCTAAATCGTGAAATTTTCGCGGAAACTGTCTAGCAAATTAATAAATACTACCATGACCCTTTCTCAAACATAATTTCGGCCCGATATTCCTAGGTGGTTCTGCACCTCAACCCTTTATTCCCTCAGAGATGGAGACTGAGACGGGAAAGTCAGAAGCTAATAGATCCACGGCCTCCTAATCTCGCTAAACCAATCCAACGGAGATTCTTCCTATCGACTGCTAGAATCAAACAAACACAAGAATGTCTTGGACAAATAGGCAGGGTAGGAGTTGCTTCACAGGGGTTAGTTCGGCGGCTTCCGTCGGTTCAGGGAGTGCAATAGTGATTGGTTTACGTAACCAGGGACAAAACACGATCTTGGCTGCTAATTTTGTCCGCTATATCGTTTTGCAATTTTCTCGGCATGCTTTAATTTTTATTATTCTGCATGCAATGTCAAGATTCAGATTCCAGTCATCATCTGATTCACCATTGCATTTCCTGAAAAATAATAACAGTGTGATACGATGGGATAAGTTCCAATTGATTAAAAAAATTATTCAAATATTTTTAGGTGCTCCCACAGAATACATACTTGTTATTTTACATATATGACATTAATGTTATTATTTTTATGTTCTTCTTATCTAGTGGATGAGCTCGTGCCAAGATTGCATGTAGCATATATCACTAGGGCCGAATTTTCTCCTTCGCATGGACGCTTTTACTCTTATTGGCCTACGCTCTTGCTTTGTAGGAATTTTTGTCAATGTTTTGTGTGGCCCATATAGTGCTACAAAAAACGTGTGTTCTGATGAGCATCGTCGTCTCTATTGCTTGCCGGGTCGGTGAAATGGTATGTCTTGTAAACAAGTTCCTTTATGCTTGATCTAGTGCAGAAATACCGGGACAACTGTACGATAATATCATAGACTATTATTAATGATAATAATATGACATTATAGTGACTTTCAAAGTGGTAGATAAGTGCATTCTCAAGTTTAGATCCCACTGTCCAAGTGAATATACATTAATACCTACCAATATACTATACTGAGAAAATACTACATACATATGTATATGCACGCGTAAAATTAGAAATAACCTCTCACATGAGTACTCTATCATTGATTGTATTCGTTGGTGCTCAACCGCTTGGAATGCCCTGAGAGAGGAGTAAATGCGACACTTTGCATGCAGATCGTGTTTCCGCACTCCCCTCTGTATCCACAATATTGAGAACATTGCTGCTAGAGCTGGTAACGAGGATGTTGCTCTGATTACTGCATGACTTCCCACAGTACGAGGGCAACCTCTTACTTTCGCTGCCCTCTGAGTAGGAGTACTGGCCATGGAAACATCTTTATTGTGATCTGAATATAATGTCAATTATGCGTGGACGTAGATGTTTACAACACCGACAAAATGCCATGTTTTGAGAGATGTAAGTCAAGGAGTGTAGCCACGACCAGAGAAGGAGAGGGGGACACTCAACAACTGTCTTCGAGTTGAACAGTAAAATCCTTGTAAATTTTTTGAGGAATGGCCACGTTTCGGATATAATAAAAATATGCAGTAAATAAAAGGGATTTATTTCATTTTACTCGATCATTTTTATCCTAATTTTTGTATTTATAAAACTAATAGGCTTGCCTTGTAGTGAGAGCCCGCAATACAACACCTGAATTAACTATTCAATTGCTGTTTAACAAATAAGATCCTTGAACGTTGAATTCAGGTCCCCATTTAGCCTGTAATTGACGAACTTTTATTTTTCAAGAAATCTTGCTTTCTTCATCCCGAAGCCCCAAAGTGTTTCATTCTTTCTACAAGGAAAACGCAGCTCATTTTTTGAAAATGCTGAACAATTGTTTTCTAATTTCCGAGTAATTTTAAACATCATTCAACCGAAGTAAGTCGAAATTTTACAACTGAAAGTAAAACTTAATAACCCTTCACTGCATGGCGTGACAGATATGACAGATTCCTATTTTTTCCGTATAAAATCATATTAAATAATTACCAAGGCGCGGTAGCTGCTCGTGCAACATCAGGAACTTACTGTTCATGTACAAAACGCGTATTACACCACTGCTACACACACATTAGCCGGTGGAGCACAGTTGTTGAGAGACACCTTCGAATTTTTTAAATAATTCATGCAGTGTAGGGTTAAAGAGAAAGGGGTCAGTTTTCAAGGTGGAATTGATTAAAAGTAGCGTACTAGCTACGTAGCTGAAGATAAAGTGTATCGTTATAAAAGTTTACAGCACCTTCCCTATATCATAGACACTCCGACTCGTTTGAGGAACATGGTTTGTACAAGATGGTGTTTAAGGTAACCTTTTCTTACAAGATGGTGTTTGAGGTGAACTGTGCGTGCTAGATGGTGTTTGAGGTGAACTATTCGTGCATGATGGTGTTTGAGGTGCACTATTCGTGTATGATGGTGTTTGAGGTGCACTATTCGTGCAATATATGGCAACACAATAAGAGGAAATTTTGGTAATGCAACGATTGTGCATCTTTTACTTCCATGAATGATATAAAACTCTTTATGAAACCAATATAAAGTATTATCATGTATAAAAATTATTAATGTCACTTTAGAGTAGATGTTTTATGAAAAAACTTTATAAGGAAGGTTGCAGTTAAGCTGTTTACGGCTTAAATAATTATTACACGTAAAATAACTACTTACGTGTAAATTACTGCTACATAAAAGAGGTTGTAGTTAACCAAAGTTACATGAAAAAATCAAGGTAGTTCCATCTGCCTGTTATGTTTATTCAAACGAACTCAACTTTCTGTTATTTAGAAGTAGTTTTTTCTCAGGAAAAAATTAGTTTCGTGCGTTCAGATAACTTTGACAGAGACCAAAAATCAGCACGCGCACTACGAATGCTTTCACATTTGCATTCGTGCGTATAAGTTTCAGTATACACGTACTCCAAAAATAGCTCTGGCTTTGCCATACTATGAATCCAAGTTAACAAAACTGAAGTCGTCTATCAATTATTTTACATCAGATGCCATAAAGTTTCCCTTTCCAGACCAACAAGAGTTTTTAAATAGGAAGGGTGGCAGCTCAAGCTCCAGTGATTGGGTTTTACTACTGAGTGCTTTATTAATAATTCAAGTGAGGTGTTCAGCCCCCGTAGATTAGTCGCTATCACTGCTGGGCTCTTACTCTCAGATGAGCGCATGACTTCACTTCAAATGTTCTAAACAAAATATTTGTGTCATGCATAAGACCCGATGCTTTCGTAAGTGATTGAGTTTGGCAAGTACGGCATCACATAATACAAGGAGTTTCAGCATTTAAAGAAGGGAGAGAGGAACAATAAATACAGAAAGTGAATAAGAAAGGCAGGAAACCGCAACAAATTCTGTAACTTTGTATTAAAATTGTAAGCGATTGTTATGTAAATGTTCTTTCTCTCAAGGTAATGATAAGTATTGCAACGCTACGACGATATCTCTTGCAACACTCAAGGGAAATGGAAAGACTCCGATCAAACTCTTGAATATGAGTTGAAACAAAAATTTCAAAATAATTTCCGTCATAATGACTAGTAAGTTACACTGGACACGAAAAAACACGTAATGTTGAAACGACAAATTCTTGTCACAAAAGGAGAGCCTAAATCAGTCAGAATTATTCCCTGTGATTCAGGAGGAAATGTCTCACAACAAAGTCAAAGGTGATGGTCATAGATCCATCTCTATCCGTAAAATCTCATTTTTAAGATTTTATGGGCAAACTTAGGGGAAAATACGGAAAATAATTGTGTAATTTTCCACTCTCACATTTAGCTGACTTTTTCAAGGCTTGTGGTTATGAAATAAAATGGTTGGTTGGAAGGCATGGTTCCACTGGTATCAGTTTGCCATGATAGGACAATGCTTCTAAGACCGTTGCTTTCCGACCATTAATGATCCTGGAGGCCGACTTCAAAGTAAATGCATGCTCTCAATTTGTCTCTCTGCTGTTAATTTATCTTTTTTTTTTCTCCTACTCCTGTGATCTTGCGCATACGTGCGATTTTTTTCTTGCTGTCATCTTGTATTTTTTCAGACCCATAATACTCACTCAAAATATTCGCTGCTGACAGAATATTCTTTACATAGTTGGGTATTACTTTATGTATTTAGAATCAAAAGTCCATTATATACTCTAGGTTGTTAATTTGTTGATCTCTTTCAGACATTCTTTTTTCTGGCACAGCAACGGAGGAAACAGACATGCCTCGTGTGGGCTAAACTCCTTCGAAACTGACGATCGTCAAGTGTTTGTTATTCGGATGGCTAATTAACTGAAGGAGCTTCAAAGCCTTTAATCTCGGCATGCCTCTTAACTTATGAAGCTTGTTTGTGGTGTTTTTGGACCAAAGTGTCGAGTAGTCCATAATGAGCTTAACGTTGAATGTGTAACTAGACTGGCAGCTGCACGCTACGCAGCTCTTTGCCCTCAAAGAGGCATTGAAGATCAAAAGTAACAACATGAGAATAGAATTAATTCGCTTAAACTTCATTGTTCGCATGAAGTCAACGTAAATTCTTCCTAGTGTTTCAACGGCATGCTTGTGACTGGGAACTTTGCTAACAATTTATCTAGTGTCAGAAATACCGTTTATTCAAACAGTACGAAATGCCACTTACAAATGACAGCTATATATATTGCTGTTTACATCATCATGAACGGACGAAAATAATTTGTTTCTAGCACAGTGGAAATTTAACTACTTAATAACGTCTCACTGAGTATTATAAAAACTGTATGCTGGTAAACGTACGTTTAATTATATTTAGACTCAATATGCAGCTTAAAAGTAATTAAAAATAAGGGTGACCTTCATTTGAATGCGTGACGTGTCTGTCGGCATGGGTGGGAACGTCTTTGCCAGGTGGTGTGTCTTGACGTAGCCAGCTGGCCAAGCTAGAGGAGCAACCAAAATAGCCGTCTGACAGAAGCTGTGCATGAATGACTTCCATAAACGTCACGTGAATTGTAGGCCGACGAGAAAATAAAACAAACAAAGGAATATTTTTTACACGAAGAAATCTTTCTTCACGTATCGTAACATGAGAGTAGATACATTCATACGTATTGTGAAGTAATAAGTTTTGTCTTCAAAGTTTAGTTAGAGAATTATATTGATACATATACATATGGTATGGATATTTGTATATTAACGCTTAAAAACAATAAGTATTATTCTAAAAAAATCCAAAACCTATTTCTGCTCATGATAAATTCATGAAGTCATCTACTGATGATTAACTGGTTTTTATAGATATAAAATTTTAATCAGTATTTATTATTGATGCCATTATGATTAACACGTTGACTCCGAAGTGGTACGTATGTGTACCACTGAGGTTAGGTTTTGTAATTTTTTTCAGATCTTTCTAGTGACTATGCGTACAAAGTGAAGTTTTACACCAATCAGGCAATCGGAGGCAACGTATTAATGGAAAAAATAGGAGATTATTCTGAATAAATGAATTTGCAGTATGTATTTACTCATCATTGACCCAATAACAATGACCACATTACGCAAGAGACATTTTAATCAATGTCGACGTAGTCACCTGTGAGCAACTACGATAAAACAGTTTTAACTTTGAATCATTAACGTCTGGAGGCTATCCAAACTTTGTGCCTAAAACCGTACTTTTTAATGGGACTTGAGTTCTAGAGTGCACCACGCTGCTGCCGCCTAGAGATTTTCCAATTCTCCGCCGCTTGTCTGCTGGAAAACTGATGACTGTAACTCTCACGCTCCAGTGAGATCTGTTCCTAGCGAAAAATAAAGTTTGCTAAACAAAATCAGGCAGAATTTTCTTAATAACATTGTAAATACATGTGCATTAGAGGATAGAAATAAGAATAGCTAAATATTATCACAACCTTGAACAAAAATCTTTCGAAGAGGTGTCTCTTCTAAATAGCAGTTGTTTACAATTTGGGCAGTTGTACAAAATGCTGTTTGTGGTGCCATTTTAGCTTAATTAATAATACTCGAAGTTCTTAAAATACGTTTAATTAACGCTACTAACTTCGACATTTATGACCCAAAAACTAGAGTAATCACAAAAGAAATGAAATCCAGAACACGTCAAGTTTAATTTACAGTCCTGCCGACTGAATATTTTCTGAGTAAGAAGAGAGACTGAAGAATTATTTTAGGTTAGGTATGGGCTTATGTACAATACTACGACAAGGAGTCTGTTCGCTCCAACGCAGCTGTTCAGACCTGCATCCTGTTGACGAGTCATGTTCCAGAGCAAAGAAAAATCCCTAATATCTTTCAAACAGCTCGGAGATTTATTGTAATGCCTGGAGTAATCATCTTATATTACCATTCTCTCTAAGAAGTCACGTCTTGCGTGAATTTTAGCTCAAAGTGCCGGGTTAGAAATGGCGAGTAAGAAGCAGGCCAGCACGGAGTTAATCTTCGTCTTCCACTAACGAATACGTGCGGGCCCTTGGAGCAACTTTGCTACCCGTTCGTCCTCATGAATTTTGGGGCCACAAACTTGCGTAGATTCTCGAAAGGAAGAAGGAATCTAATAAAGATTTTTGTGGGGCTGCCCAGATTGTGCATATAAGGCGCCCCCCTTCCCCAACCCCACTTTCCAGGGCCTCTGCTTTTCCTTCGCTAGCAATATGGTTCAAATTAGTGGCGAAATTTTATACTAATGGCAAAACTGCATCGCTGGCGTCGTGGTGAGATAAGCTAGCTTCATGAACGCAACTTTCATGTTAGTGACAAAACATTGGTCTTGCAACCTCTCATATTTCGAGGGCAGCTTAACTTGTGCGTGGAAGATGTTGTCGTCGATGTACATAGTTGATACCTCGTCGTAGTGCCCGAAAAAACAAAAATGATGGATAATAACGGTCTGGTGCTGACTTAATAAATGAATGTTTCATCAAAGTATGAGAGTTTTTTAACATTTGAAAACATGTATGAAACTCTATTGTCCCAAGAATGAATTGATATGAATTCAAAAGTATTCCTAATTACAGCTCACGCTTAAACATATTTCTGAAATCATTAATTTCCAGCGGTAATAACTTCCATGGTTTGAGCTAGACAGCACACGATTGCACAGATTCGTGCATTTGTGTCCATTTCATGCGAAAGCTTCTCAGTTTATTCAGCATTAGTAGAGACATGGTAGTCTTTTTGCCAATTTGCCAATATTATTTCCTTTGTCGAGGGTGAGACCGTCTGTTTGTTCTGACGATGGCAGGCTCGACGGCAATTAAAGCTTTTCACAACAACCAAAGCCCCAAAAAGAACACCATAATAGAACCATGTTTGAATGGTGAGCACTCACTGAACTGTCTTCTGTTTTTCGTCCACTTGTTTTTAAAAGTTCGCTGCTTTAAAAATTATTGGTGTTTAGTGAAAAGGTTAAATCGAGGCTTTTAAAGTGTGATACTTTTAAGTGTAGAATTTTTTTTGTTTAAGTGTTGGATGAATGCAGAACAGAAGTCTTCCGGAGCCTAAATTTAAATTTTGGTCTCTGTAGCTGAACTTAGAGGTTGAAAATTTTTTTGCTCGTTAAAAAATAAACAAGACAAAATATAAAATGAGGTTGTTTATCGTTCTAATATGTTGATGATATATAAGCTAAGAAAAAGACAACGGAATATATACTGGCTGGACGCATATCACTCAGAACCGATTTTATGTCTTCGCGTGTAATCGGGATCTAGATTTTGCATATTTATGAGATCAAACATTTTGATATTCTAATGCTAAGAATGACCGTCGTGTTTTATATATTTATTTATATGTTACGTGTCACGCTCTTAAGAATAGATAGGAAGAAATTAGCACTGGCAGCCTTGGTTTCAGTTCACTGGTAATTTAATACACTCATTTTCGCTGTACAAGTGCACTGTAATAAATCTTTCAAAAAAATTAGAGAGATCCAGAGCCTTATATACTCGAGTCCGTATATTGGGTACCGAGTTCGGCGGGGTATTGCATATTACAATATACATACACAAGCTCGCAGTTGCTTTCAGGATTGCTGAATTTCTGTATCTAGGATATGACACGAATGGCTATAACTACTTCTATTGCGGCTCAAAAATACTGTATTCTAATTGTTTATTACTGTCACAAGAAAAAAAGTTATCTTTGAAATAAGTTTAAGCATGGAAACTCCACTCGAACGAAAAAAAGACTGAATCGAGAGCGAAAAAGATGAGCGAGAGAAAGATTATCTCAAGATTTGCCATCATTTTTGATGGCACGGGTACACTAGTCTACTTATATTATACGCAGTGAATTTTTATCTCTGTCGCTCTCTCTCTCTACCTGTGTGTGTGTGTCTGTCTCATTTCTTCCAATTTATAGTTGAAAAAATGATTCAACTAGAATTAAAACAGGTATATTATAAATATAGTATTGTGGATACCAAACGCGCTGGATAACTATAAAATACGGTACTTTTTCCCCATATTAGCTTTCTTTTCTACCCAACCATGTTATTGGTAGATAAGATACAGGATAAAAGTTCTGTATATATTTACAAAAACCATTCAGGTTCTGATGGTGCCATGGGTAAAACTGAAAAATATGTTTTATTTTATAGATCCTTCATTGTATCACCTTTACGACTAAACTGTGGGATTTCCACTGGTACTGTTTAGGCCATGTTATCGGTAAATAAGCTACAGAATGAAAGCTCAGTTTATATTCATGAAAAATATTGATTAATGACACACAAATTTCGTCGTAAATCGTTTATGCATTCGTGTTTACATATAATAATTTCAAATTAATCAAATCTAAACCGCTGAGTTTCCACGAGAATTATCCAGTGATTATAATAATCTTCCACATAAACATGGCTCAGAAAATGAGACTCTACTCGAAAGTAAGAAGGAGAAGTGGAGAAGCGATAAAAACTAAAACTTATGCTAACTTGTTTTTTAACACGAACACCCAAGTTTCATGAGGCGTAGTCAACGTTTAAACCTTTTCCTTTCAACATGTATCAACCCTTAAATGTAGGCATCTAATCTAGAAAATGAGAAAATATGCACTGACACTTCTTTACTCTAACCCTGGGAACTAAATTGTACATGTTTTGAATTCATTTTACCTAGGTATGTATCAATAATGATACTAGGTGCATTACAGACATGTTGACGTGTTTTGTGATTAAGTTATTATACGTAAAAATTATGTTTGCATAATTTTTGATACACGGTGCATTCAAGGGTTAAATCTGGCTACTGTATTTGTGAGACCAAGTTCCATCCTTGTGTAAGCTTGTGTTTGTAAAAATGAAAAGAACGATACTGTAGAGTTCCACTTGAAATAATTAGAACAGTAAAAGGAAGTTAGTTATTATATGTTCTGAAATAATTCTGTTTGTGAAGCAATTGTTAAATAAAAAGCTTTCGTTACTATTGAATTTAAACTGAAATATTTGAAACAGTCAATAGTAGCTAGTTCCTTTTTATTTTGAACTAGTGTACCCAGCCGTCAAAAATGACGGCAGAGATTTTGTGATAATACCCGTACCATCAAAAATGATGACAAATACTGTTGGAAAGATATCAAATGAAATTTCATATAAGAACGCAATGCAATATATTTAGTTTTATATGAATTAATTTTTGATTTTTCTTCTTACCTCTTTAATCATACAGGGTATGTCATAAGTAAAGTATTTTTTGAAAACAGTTATAACAATAAATTGTTTTTAAAGTTTTAAGTTTTTTCAGTTTATCAATGCTGCTAGCGTAGCAGTGCTACCGACAATCCTGCATCTGCAATGGAATCTTACTCCTGCCCCATACCTGTATACTGTACCCCAGCCTATATACTGTACATCCACCCTGTATACTGTACCCCACCCTATATACTGTACCCCACCCTATATACTGTACCCCACCCTATATACTGTACATCCACCCTGTATACTGTACCCCACCCTATATACTGTACATCCACCCTATATACTGTACCCCACCCTATATACTGTACATCCACCCTATATACTGAACATCCACCCTGTATACTGTACCCCACCCTATATACTGTACCCCACCCTATATACTGTACATCCACCCTATATACTGAACATCCACCCTATATACTGTACATCCACCCTATATACTGTACATCCACCCTATATACTGTACATCCACCCTATATACTGTACATCCACCCTGTATACTGTGTGTCGCCAATTGAAGCTACTGTGTGAGAGCATAATTGGTCAATTTTATTACTCTAGAATCGATACATTTTTAGTAACGCTCGTTGTTGCAAGTAACCAGAATTTCCAAAATACGATGAATTACGTACCTATTGAAGCAGTCTAGCAACAAAGAGATCTTGGTTGTAACATTATTATCGAAAATCTCAAGCACGTCAAACAAGCGGGAAAAACGTCAGAAACGCTTGCAGGATCCATGGTTTAATTGCAAAAAACTTCCAATACAAGTTAAAGAATGTCATTTTGCCGCTCTATACAGTACAAGTCTGGCCCCATCTGGAATATGTAGTGCAACTTTGGTGTCCTACTCTACGAAGAGATATTAATAAAATGGAAAGAATTCAGCGTAGAGGAACGAAAATGGTCTCTTAACTCCGTAATCTCAGCTACGAAAGTCGTCTTGGATGGCTCGAACTCGTCTCCCTAGAACAAAGACTTTGAGGACAATGCATTGAAGCCCATTAATATTTAAACGGCCTTAACAACGTTACTCTGGAAACGCTTTCCGACAGCGATGGTAACGTGCGAACCAGAAACTTCTTTCCATTTAAAATTGTCAAACTTGAAACCAGCTACTTGAAAACATTGTTACTGTGAACACATTCTAAAATCGTCTCGATAAATATTGGAGTACGCACCCCTTAGTACTATTTTAACGTACTGATTTTATATCCCTAACTCCCAGGGTTTGTGTATGAGTGTTATACATGTGTGACTGAAATATGCGTGAGTGAAGTGCGTGTAAATGACACAAAGGGCTTGTGTGATCAAGGTGTACGTGTGTGATTAATGCCTATACTTCAGACGGCATGGGACTTGGGTAGAAACCCAAGAATGGGCAAAACGGCTATTGCTATTGCCTTATTCTATTTTATTCTATAAACTTACAAAACAGTGTAAGCATTCGTCGAAAAGATGCAACGCTGGTAACTCCTTGGTTTCGTGTCGCTAAACAGGACAAAACGAGCTAAGCCTAACTGCTTAGCATTTCAAAAAACTCTTCAATCAGTTAAACTCAAGTCTGTAAAAAGACATCATTTCAGTGATCAGGAACGGGATTTCTCTCCAAAACCCAGCAGAGACAATCACTAAACATAACACCACGCAACAAAAAAGTATTTCAAGTCATTTAATGTTAATCCATGATCCTGTTGTAAATCTAGATTCTAGAACACTAAATACGATGGTAAAAATAGTTTTGTTTTAGTAATCAATATTCAAACAAATCTCACCTCGTTTCATTGCACTTGTGCATTTGCATTACAAATGATTTAACGTAGTGTTGATGAGTTTAAGTTTTTAAAACCAAAACTGTATTTATTCAAAAAATGTTTCGGGTTACCTAAATTGTAATGTATGTCACCATCAATTCTTGCTAAATTTAAAATACAGTTATAGCTCAAGCGGGAAAGACTTTTCCTGTTCTTCCAATATACCACGTAAATGTCACGCATACTGACGGTAGAAGACACTGAAAATATGTAGTCATGCAAGATGTAGCTTAAAATAACTTGTGTGGGATTTAGCTCAAAAACAGAACATAAAATGGAAACATCCGTTAACCTTGAAACCAATTTGATTAGACATTGAATAAACAATTCTCTGTATAAGAAGATTTTTCACAAGCGTTTGAACTAATGATGTCAAATGTACTTGTACTTTGATCTTGCAATTACGTAAATATTTTTAACTTTAGGTATGTTTGATATTTCGAAGTCTTTTTAAAAAATAATGTTGATTCAATTTCTAAGTGACATTCGTAGTAATAAATCCATGTTCAGTTCAAATAAAATATTCACTTTCAATACTGCTGTAGGCAAAATTTAATTTTCAGTGGTCGATAATGATTTAATATAATCAATGAACTGAGCCTTTTTTCCAACTTGCATTTGGTGCACACTTACGTTTTAGCTACAGAACGGAACACGCAATAATATTGATTTTAAACTGGCATCAAACAACAACAACAAGCTACGTAGTCTTCTTCAATCTTCAGAGTCCACACGAGTTCAATGCAGCATAAATATTACGAAATTTAATATGCTTACAGTCTTCCCACCACCTCTGAAAGCGGATCAGAACTCTTATATTCATAAATACATCTTGCAAGCTAAATCAGCTCCTGTCTCTTCTAGCAATTGATTGCCTCGTTTTCTGTTTGTTAGCTATAGCATAGTTCTGTCTGACAATGCGTTTTTTACGCTTTTTGTAGCTGATGTTCGTTTGTGTTGGTATGAATTATTTTGTTTATTTCTATTGAAGTTGAAGCATTAAAACCAGTATTTAGAAGTCGACATTGACTGCTTAAATATTTTTTTAACAATCCAGGAGAGACATTTTTACACAAATGAATTGAGTTCTCTATGCACTGCATTTTCTTTGTACGCTGAGGTTGCTGAAGTCCCGGAATTTTTACTTCTCCGTAAGAATTAAGATTGAGGGTAATTCCAGTTTCAATTCTACATGTCTTTTCCCCTTGAATGAATATGTTATAATTTGATAACATTTTCAGATTAATTGAAAATGTTAGAAGATGAAAAATACCTACAATTCTACATTTAGTTTTGTCCTAGATTACCTGCTAAGCTGCTGTCTTATTTGTCCAATATTGACAGAGTTGACGGAGTGTAACATAAAATGCGTTGTACTGAAAACAAAGAAGTATTGTGTGAGTATTGGACAAAGAAGTTTTGTTCTCTCGTACTCGTTCGGAGGAGACCATGAAAATGAATTGTGTGAAATTATATTTTATTATGGTTGATATACTCTTAATACAGCCTGTTCTGCAATATATCAGAATAGAATATAGCAAAAAAGAACGAGCTGTTAAGTCCATTTTTTGGTTGCTACCCAAGTCTCATGCCGTCAGAATCAGTGTATAGCATTGGTATAAATGAGATTGTGCCTAAAAATTATCGAAATTTTTGCAGTAATTTGCCACGTGACATTTTGAGAAGGGCAGAAGTTGAGATCTATGGATATTTATTACGACATGCTCGGCAGATGGCGTACCTGCAGCTGTCCTAACCCTCACATCTATGTTCCTTCATTTTGAAACTGGCAAAGCTGCATTTTGGACAGAAAGAACTATGAGACACGAGTTTACAGAATGGGTCAAATAAAAGCATACACTTTTCAGATTGCAATGACTTATTTTTTGTTCAGCGAAGGAAATTATTACAACCACCATCGGAGAGCTGAGAAAATATGAATTAACCCCTATCACATAAGTATATACATACATAGTTATGTACTATAATAGAAAATAAGTTATTGCAATTTAAATAGTGTATACTTCCTTGGGGCACCCTGTATATGTCACCGAGTTTAAGCAAAGCATTCATCCTGCTCTGAGGAGTCATAGCTGAATTTCTTCTTGGTGTAAACTTCTCTGCTTTTTTCGATATCACGCGTGAAAAATCGTGCGACAAAGATCCAAATTTTGCATGCAATAATCCTAGTAACATGTTTTCTAAATCACTTTTTATTGGGGACATTTTGGAGAGGAATGCGTTGTCTGGAAACTATCTAAATTTTCAATTTTATTGCTCATCGAAATTAACAATGCTCAGAATTACGCATACTAAATACCGGATTACCCACTGCCTAAGGCAGATTCTATGTATATAAGGCTTACCTGTTTTCAGTGATAGTTTTTCCCTCCTCTGCATACTGCAGTGTCCATAATTCTTAATCAAATATTGTGAAGCAGAGAGAAAAAATTTATTTTTCTGCAATTTGTCTTTGAATTCATAGATGCCGGACATGTACCTAAGTATCTATCATTACGAAGTACGAGTATGAATTACTTATGATCACTTCTCTTTTTTGTGAATGTCAATTATTACTCAATATTTACTCATAAATTTGCAGTGTCTGCCCAACATGCAGTGCATTCTGAGACCGAGACTCATCTCATTAAGACTCTCGCTCACTTCTCATTAAGAGTCAATGCTTTGAATGTGCCAAGCAATAACATGAGAACATTTCGATCACTGATCTTATTTTATTATTGAGAGTGGCTAGCCAAATGTACATGCCCACTGACAACATAATGTGCCAAGCAATCACATGAAATAATCTCACTTACTGATCTAAATTATGCACGTTTCCTCATAATGCGACAACAATTTGTGAACAATTTGTCATCTTGAATTAAGACCTTATTATTCACTTGCTTTTTCGACGATCAACATTTTGATTATTTGCTTTTATTATACTATCAAAAGCTCATGTCATGACAACTCTCATGTCTTGACAACTCTCATGTCTTGACAACTCTCATGTCTTGACAACTCTCATGTCTTGACAACTCTCATGTCTTGACAACTCTCATGTCTTGGCAACTCTCATGTCATGACAACTCTCATGTCATGACAACTCTCATGTCTGGAGAATTCTCATTTCGATTCAATCCCCAAAGGGGAGTAGCACAGTAAATTATTTCAAGCAGTTCAGGGAAAAATTTTAGAAAATTAAATTTTCTATCATGGAAAAATTAATTCACTAAGCACTGAGTGAGCTCATAACAGCACGTTATACAGAGATGACTTCAAATAGAACTTCCAATAACAGAACCACGTTATTTAGAGATGACTTCAAATAGAACTTCCAATAACAGAACCACGTTATATAGAGACGACTTCAAATAGAACTTCCAATAACAGAATCACGTTATATAGAGACGACTTCAAATAGAACTTCCAATAAGAGAATCACGTTATATAGAGACGACTTCAAATAGAACTTCCAATAACAATCACGTTATATAGAGACGACTTCAAATAGAACTTCCAATAAAAGAATTACGTTATATAGAGACGACTTCAAATAGAACTTCGAATAATAGAATCACGTTTTATAGAGACGACTTCAAATAGAATTTCCAATAACAGAAGGATCAAAACCTTAACGAGACGCGAGTTTTCACATGCATTCTTGAATTTTCTTGGCCCTTTTGTTCCACGTCCCGTCTTACTAAAATGGCTTGATTCTTTTTTAGGTAGAAACAAAGTAATAGAGTTTGTGGCGTTGAGAGCAGTACGCACACGTTGATGCAGTGAAGAGGACTCGAGCACGCTACAAGCCTCGTCTCTGTACTTCTGAAGGGATTGTGTCTGCCTCGCGTGTTGCAATTGAGTGTAAGTCATGTGGTACAATAGGGTGAAGGCACACTGCTAAATGCACACCTCCTGGTGAGGCTATAGCGATTTATACAAAGTAATTGTAGGCAAAGTTTTAGGAAGTTGTGCTTCGTCTCTAAATTGACTACAAGTTTGTCAAATTCATTTACGAGCATAAATAAACGTATATAGAACAAGCATTTTTTTGACAGTCTAGTTAAAATAATTTTCAATTAAATGAATTTTGAATTAAATTTTAAGGCACACCTATATGCATTACAAGACTTCAATCTATGTTTATATATATTGAACACTTAACTCCTTTTCCCTTAACTCCAGCACCACCAGCAGCCTCACATTTCCCTCTCCCAGCACCATTTACAATTTCACACCTCCCTCCCCACCACTTTCCAGCGCATCCCCATCACCTCCCTGCACTCACTACCACCTCCAGCTCCTTTACCCAACACCTCCTAGCACCACTTAAAACCTGACACCTTTCCCCATCACCTCCCAGCACTCTCCACAACCTCACACCTCCTTTCCCCAACACTACCTAGCACCACCAAGAACCTCATACTTTCCCCTTGACATCGCTGTAGACATTCCCGAGTGTAGGTGTCCGCGGCGGTCAATGAGCTGGCGGGAGTCCAAGAATCTAGGACAAACTTCCGACTCCGCCTTCGCCTGCCTTGAGTCACAGTTGCCATATGCTCAGCCCTTTTATATTTCTTGCATGCATTTGTTTCCACAATGCAGAATGTCATCAGAGGTAAAATATATATAAAATATATTTCTTCGTTAATATATACATCTTGATACGCAATTATTGGTGTTGCGCGAATGGATAGTTGAGCAAGACGCACACAACTAGGCCTCTGTGTTTCATAAAGAATGTCGACAAAATCTAAATCTTAGTTCACTGACGATCATACCGCTATTTGAGTGATGGTGAACCCTTGTCAAAATGTTTACTTTTGGACAACACTTAAGAACACTCTTAGTTGAGGCTGTTGCAGACGGTATTCTTGTAAATATTTATAATTGCTCTATGGAATTCAGGCACGATAATCAGACTCATATACAACGATCATCTAACCATCGATGATGAATTCGCACTTAACGAGGATTTTTGCTGTGTGAGAAATAAGGTAAGGACTCATCAATAAATACAGAATTCGATGAATGAACATCTTTTTATTAATTTTTGTTCACCTTATATAGAAATATTTAACTTCTTTGTAAGCAACGGTCGACTCTCTATGCATTAATGTATTTAGAGAAACCAAGTTATGACCTATTATTATTTTATTTTCTTAGTCAACAATGGACGACTCTATGCATTTGTTTATAATATACATATCTAAAAAGCACGTTTGTTAATTTCTTTCATTTGATCTAATGTTTATTTCATAAGTTGATATCTGCAATTAGAATGATAAACACTCAAATATTCATCCACAATAAATTAGTTTGGCTCGTTAGAAAATATAGTCATGCAAACAGATAAGGATGACTACTGCATTACTACAAATGCTAGTCAGCAGCATTTCGTAGTATATTCTCGAATCCTGCGATATTCAGAAATACCCCAAGTACTATAAGAAATACTCCATATGAGTATGGTCTGACGCTATCTTCCACACTATGTAAAGAATTATGACCTTGGGTTAAAAATTGTTTCCTAAATAATAGCCACGATAAAAATAGAATCATCCCCCGTTTTGGCTTAGGGTTCTGCAAGACGTTTTCCTTAAGCATATGCACTATAACAGTAGGCTCTAAGGAAAAAATTAATCTCATTCTAGAAAAAAATTAGACTTGGAACGATGTTTTCTCATCTCTAAGATGATGAGAGATCGAGGGGTAGCTCGACGAATTCAAATGTTTTCCATAACCTGCCTCTGTCCTGTACCAATAACCAAGTTAATCACACGGGACTGAAATCATCTCATCTAGTCCGAGTGAGCAAAAATAACTTTTTTACCGTCGATGAATATTTTAGTTTGAAGCAGCCGTTGACTATCATTGCTATTGGTTTTCGCGTGAAAATGTAACAACTTTCTACGAGTTTCACTTACGTGTATGCATTTTAAAAGTGACTTCATGATAATTGCAATTTGAATTTTACTATATACACTAATACCACACATGATCCTTTATCTTGAAAATTTTGCTGATTGTAAGAGTGCAAACATTATTTATTAAACAGTACGTATTGTTCAAGTTCTCTGACTTCAATCATCATTTCGTTCCACTGATAATCATGTAATTGAATACATTGTGATCACGTTTGTGCCTGTTTTAAAGTCGAACATAGTTAAAAAGGGCTCTTTTTAACGTGGCTCAGTATCTTACCGGGAAGTTTGACGGTTGTTCTCTACGATTAAAATATAGTTAGTAGTCAATGTTATGTTATAACGTTGATTAAGGAGCACATTCTGGCCCATGCCTATAGAAGAACAGTGTGGTGATGTTCATAAATTTGTGCTGCAGTTACAACTCACTCTAGTTATTGAAGAGTTGTCTCATACCCATAGTCCTAATACAAGTACTTCATACGAGCACAATAGAGCGTAGCTCACGAAAACGTGTCCAATTTATATTAAGTAAATTACTCTTACAAATTTAGCAGAAACGAATGATAGCGAGCCATGAGCACATATAGTACCTGGAAAAATAGTCTCAGGACTTAAAATTCAGAATGAATTTTGCAATTTCTGTTCAAGTGTCACATCACGTGATGCTGCCGTGAATTTCGTTGGAATTAAAAACAGTAATAATATACATTGGGAGTTAAGTCATCGTAGATTGATTGTTTTTACGGCTGCTCTCTACCTCGCCACAAAAGGTCTGAACTTTCTGGCGACGTAGCTCATATCGACATCTGTCAGCCGAGACGAATTCAAGCAGCGCTTCCCCATGCGCTGTATCGACACTTCTTGTGGCTGCTGCTGCTGCAGCTGCTCCAGTCGTTGGTTCTCGTACTGGCGATGATGTCGCTTCTGCCATTGCAATCGTACGGCTGCTGGCTTGATTTCACGGAAAAACATCGATACGAGAGAGGATGAAACATTTTATAAGTAGGAATTCTGAGTTTTCTTCGACTGGGTGCGCTAGGATCAGTGTAACAGCGTTGTTAATTCACGATTCATGTGGGGGTCCAGAGTGGACATTTTGGTTCCTGCGTTGCACCGTTGTACTCTTCGTAATGAGTTATCAATGCATTCTTAAAAGCCCAGTGATTAATAGTACATCGATTTTCTAATAGTTCGCGCTAAGGCAATAAGCTTAATGATTTCGAACCTAGCAATGGAAATAACTGTGGATGAACATCAGTGGTGGGCGTTGATCGATATGTCTTAATTTCTTCGGAGGATACATGCAATGTGAGTGATCACTTACGAGAGTACATTTCAGATCACATCCTACTGACGAAACCGCAGTCTGACTGTACTCTCATACTGCTTCTTCTCCGTAACGAAGCAGCGAGCATTAAATTTGCTTTCAAAGGCAGCGTGCTGGTTTCTATTGCCATTGTTCATGAGCCTAAAAAGATGCGCTACCCTCATTCCGAAGCTTGTTAGATGACGATAATACTCGTATTTATCCGCAGTTCCAATCGGCTGGGAGATAAACTCATTCACAAGCTGGTAATGACGTGTTTACTCAAGTAGAAGAAGAACAGTGAAGGAGCAAAGAGCATGATCACAAGCCTATTTTCTAGTTAGTAATAGTATAGGAATCATAAAAATAGATGGAGTCCGAGGCTTAGAATGGTGAAGTAATAATCCAGTTTCGAAAGCTCCTATAGACGATGCTCTATTAACAGAAAGTCTAAAAAAGTAACAAAACTACAAAAACAATTCAGCGTTTAATGTTTAACTATGGGTCAAACAAGCACCATTTTCAGGGGAGGTTAACTTAGAAGTGATTTATTTTTGACTTCTCGTTTCATTTGAGGGCTAAAGTGGGTACAGCAACTGTCGTGCGTAGGTGTGTAGCGTTTTCAACAGTTTGATCACTCACAAACTTGATAACGCTCATTTTGTTAGGCAATAGTTGACTTTCATACACATGATCTTTGCTTACCACTTCACTCTGGAACCAAAGATTAAAGGACTGTTGCGTGGCGGGATGTTAGTCTCAGTGATCTCTTCAGTTTCGGAGTTTCTTACTTCAATCTTCCAGTAAACTCGGTCAGGCTTTCTGGAAATGGTTCCGAGTTTTAGAAAAGGGAAAAGTTTCTAGACCGCAAGGATACTTTGCTTTCCAGCTTGTTTTTGTCAGTGCGCTGGCTCGGAATTGTGACGGAAACAGAATTGGTACACGTTGATAAAACATTTATGATCATTATTTTTGATTGATCGAAATAACAGTAAAATAAAATATTGTTTTCCTCAATTAGTGTTGGTTTTCATCTACACATGAGTATGAGATGTTCAAAATTATCTTAAAAAAATAAGCCATTCGAATAGAGTATCTGAAATTGAAATTCAACAATAAAATACGTAAACGTAGAAATTGAAAGAATGTAATAAAATATATTACAGATAATTGCGTGGAGCAAAATTTTCTTACTGTACGTGCATAATCTTTAGGAATATGCAAAAATATCCAGAAAACTGTCAAATTGTACATGAGGGTCCAAATAAGTCTGCTGTCATCGGGCTGACATCGTTTACTTGACCATCACAAAAAATAACCTGGTGAGTCAAAGACTGGCGTCATCGGCCAGTAGAAAAATATACACGTGCTCGAAAACACATTTGCACAAGTCACATTAAAAATGTGTGAGACCAGACACGTACAAGTGAGTGTTGAAGGCATTAATTCATCACCTGCTTACTTGAACATGTTTCATACTCTATGCTTGTTCATGCAATCAGAATAATTTGATTCACTGCATCATTCCTGAAATTTACTAACAGCAACTATATTTTTGGGAAGTAATTCATATTCATGGCATTTTTTTGCTCAATTGATCTGTTGAAGAGTTCATCCTGCTAAAGTGGCTACCATTTACTCTATTATTTCTGAACCGCCGTGTCCTAAGCGAACAAAATGTTTATTAATGGCTGCGTATTTGACACATAAAAAGTTAATGTTTTTTAAATCAAATTCTACTGAGTGATTCTAATTTTGCAATTAGTAACTGTCGTACTAAGTTTGATTACGTTTTGTTTTACTGAGGTTTGAAAAAACGTTCACTTGACACTAATGCTTCAATACCCTTCAAGTGCCCTGTTGAATAATGCAAGTATCAGGAATAAAAGTATTGTGCAAAATATTCTTTCGTGTTCAAAACTCAGTGGCCAGAAAAAAAATCATTATTCTTACATAGTTGCTGCTGGAATTTATGAAATTATGAAAAACGAGTTTTGTTTCTGAAATTTGGCGACCCCGGTTTACTTGTTTACGAAATGATTTTTCCAAGTGTTGCTCTTTGTGACTACATTTTCTGCTCTCATCGAGTAAAAAATTTAAATAGCTTTCAAGAAATGCATGTCTCTCTGAATTTGTTTATGTAAAATATAATTTTTAAAGCATCTTGCTCAGCCTACATCGACAGAACCTCACTCTCATTGTCATATACTTTTTTATTTTAATTATCGAAGGCATAAAAAGAAATCTAGCTATGTACCATCAATGCGGAATCTAGATTTGCTTAATTTGATCTAATTAAAAATGATTTCACATAATTATTTTTGTATAAATTGCTTCCTTTCAAATTTCAGAACATTCAAGGAATGTGAACGTTGCGGCGCGGGCTGCTGTACTGTCCCTCGCTCGAGAATACTCGTAAATATCACTTGATTTCAATTCATACCCTACCACTTTATTTACACCATGCCGAGAAAACGGATAGAAACTTCATCAAATCCAGAGTATTAACGTCAAACCTAAGGAGTTTAACTGGTATTCATTAAGGAATTACAAAAAAAATAATTAATTTCCTTGTGTCTTCCATACCACAGCTTTGGGACAAACACGTCCAGCAGAAATGCACTCACTCGTAAATTTAAATTCTCTTCATCCTCTAGATCTGCATTCCAACTGGAGACCAGTGATGGAAGTCTCAATTTGTCTAGAGACGGAACAAAAAAAAAACAATTGGGCATTTGACTGATATTTTATTATTATTTGACTACTTTTATTATTTTTGTCAAAGGCTTGTTAGACAGTGACGACTGTGAAGATTCTCATGAAAATTGTGTGGCTGATGATGAATTGCAGTTCTGACTATGAAAACGATTGAAAACGGATAGTGATGTTCCTGCTGTTTTACTGGGAGGCTTCAATGATGCTATTGTAGCATTGCAAAACGTGTTGACGATTGTACATCAATACATGGTGATACTGAAATAAAAAAATATAAAAAGTTACTACTTCTGGTATTTCTAATGCTGGGAGTAGTGGGAAGACTGTAACTGCCATACCAAACACTTGCAACTATTGCAATTAGCGCAGGGCATTTAGCGGCATGTAGCATTTCTTTTATCATTATATTACAGGCAGTAAATAGGGGACACCTCATGGAACTTTTGGACCTCATGGACCTCATGGAACCTTATTGGACCTCATGAAACTTCTGCCCGTGTATACAAATCTTACGAGGGACACTGAATCGATGAAGTGAAAGTTCTTCGAATTGTTCTTCATTTGCAGGCAAATAGTAATTAACTTCAACTAAATATAGTTGTACAAAATAAATAGTTCACATCTTGAACAGCTTTACCCAATTTCACTTGTTTGAAAAATGCCCTCGAGTTTCTTACGTAATTCAAATGCGAAGTTGATTCATTGCTTCAAGTTTGGTTACCAAAGTGTAAGCCATTGCGAGTATGAAATATTTTATTTAATAATTTTACTCCTGAAAACTTTTTTATTCAAAACTCAATTTGCATAAATACTTACAAACAATGACTTAAATATTTGCTTACTTACTTCATTAGTTTTAATGACAGAGAGGTCAAATATTAGTAGTGGAGTGTAGAATAGAATAGAATGAGGCTATAGGAACGAACCTTCGGGCCCATTCTTGGGTTGGATAATTACTTCGATAATTATTCGGTTGTTTACCCAAGTCCCATGTGGGCAGCGGGATTCGAACCCGGGTCTTTCCGCTCGCAAGCAGATTCGCTCACCAGTCGACCAAGCTGGTGATGACTGGACTGGACTGGACTGGATAAGACTGGATAAGCCGCGATTGAAGACGTGTTGAAGGGTTCTATAAATAATTTACAGATTATGATCACTTGCAGTTTATCGATAAACATTCAGGTCAATAAGTTAACATTTTCACCTACGCTTTTGGTGAGCGAGATCCTCTCATGTTTTCGTGTGTGATGGCAAATCAGCCGCGGACATTTATGAGATACACAGTTCCCAAATGCTTCTATCTCTGTGCCCTTTGTTCTAGCTTTTTACCCTTGTTTGCTTAAAGTGAACTGTTGTTTGGACGGCCGAAAAGGTTACCTGCTGATGTACTGAAGACTGCTGTGTTTGCTTATAGTGAACTGTTGTTTGGACAGCCGCTAACGTTACCTGCTGATACACTGAGGACTGCCGCTACCTCGGGACCATGAATTTCAGTGACCCTGGAGATTCAGCTCCTACAATATGAACACCCAGTATTGTATTGTTCTGGAACACAGAGCTCTGCCGTAAAGCTTACTTCTAAGTAACTGGAAGCCCTGCAAAGCTGGGGCGCGAAAGTAAAGGTTTGTATGTTTTCAAAGGTTCTGAAACACACCATCGGCTTCCAATTTAAAAAACTGAAGTTTTTGGGCTAAAGGAATTAGGATTTCGTAGTACGATATACTAGGCTACATATTTTGTGTATGACTCTATTGATGTCATCAAAGATTCCTTGTCTATTAAGTGCTCTCATCGTCGGATTTTTTTTATTTTTTCGTTGATATTTTTTTCACTAATTACCATAAAAAATCATTATCAGTTCGCCACATGAGCTTATAAGTTTTATACTATGAGAGAAATGTTTTGTTGAAAATCTCTGATAATTTTTCATGATTGAAAAGACCTACTGCCTCAAGTTCATTTTTTCAAGAAATTATACAATATTGGACGCAGAGTTAAAATAAAAAATATTAAGGAGCCCTACCTGCTAACGTCGAACACACGTTTCTTATAACATCCCGTAATGTGTTAACACCATCGTTCGTGTTTCCTTCATAAAAGATCAATTAAATACATGCATTCAACCGAGGAAATTTCCTCATGAAAAATTATTAAAAAATCAATTTTAATCTTCAATTAAAGGAAGCTAATTAGCGGATTAATTAAGTCTTGAAGCGACTCCCCTGCAAATTTCGCACGTGATCGACCACAGCCGCAGGAATAGGATTGGTAATTTTCTCATCGGAGGTGAATGTCTGTATCATTAAGGTGATGCTGATTAAGCAAAAGCAGCGTTCGAAAAGTTCATTGTTTTCAGCTACTAAACTGGCAACTCTAAAAGTGTGACTTTCTCGGCTGATTACATCGACTTAGGGTTACCTCTTGTATTTTCTACGCAGCTTTTAGAACCCTTCCTTATCTTTCATTCTGTAGAACTATTTCATGCATACAAAGTTCACATCTATTGCACTTAGTGTTTAGACATTAAGCTTTGAGGTGCAGAATTAAGATACGAGTTACCATAAGATAAAAATGAGAAATTGGAAACTGTTTAACTTGGAAAACATGTCATGAGAGCAATAGATATCTCTTATTTTGCTACCTGCTCCAGATCGACTACTCGTTTGAAGATTATGTTTGTCTTGTACGCATCTTTGATTTCTCTCAGTCACGTAGTTGTCAAAAGCACGTGTCAATTGAGAATGATACAGTTGACAAGACCACGTGACAAGTTTGAGTAATGCAGTCGTCAAGACTACGTGACAAGTTTGATTAATGCAGTCGTCCAGACTACGTGACAAGTTTGATTAATGCAGTCGTTAAGACTACGTGACAAGTTTGAGTAATGCCGTCGTCATAACCACGTGACAAGTTTGAATGAATGCCAACTTCATTTTATTCCCAAGGATATGCTGGCTTATTTGTAAATCTTCTCTCGACTCAGCAGCCAGAATTTGCTAGCTCAGAAATTTAAAGAGGAGATATCAATACTAAGCAACTCTTGCGTTACCAGGAGATTGCACGGCTCAGATAGAAGAAGCAGCGTCCATGTGGCATGCTTTATGACGAGCTCGTGTTAGCCTTCTGCGTTCTTTGAAACTTTCTTAAATTTAAGCATGTACAAACGGATTTGATGGAAACACAAGTACACTTTTTAAAATATATTTTAATTGAAATGTACATTCAACAACAAGGAGAAATTATAAGGAGCATTTTAAACGTTTTATATTTTTTGAACACTTAGTTTAGAATGTTTTGTTAATTACAAATTACTTAAATCAGTAAATGATGCTATGTGCCACACAGAATCATTGATGACAAGAATGCGCAGGAAAACTTTACGTATACTCAATGCATTAGAGTGAGACAGAGTTCCAGAGAGAAGAAACATACTCTCGTTGAAAAGATGGGGAATTCTTGCTTATGGTAACGCTATTTGAAAGAAAGAGTGTATTTATGCATCAGGTAAAAATAGAATTGTAAATGAATGTTATGTATTGTTGAAAGTGACTGAATAAAATTTCATCATCGTGGTCATAAAATGGATTCAGTAATATTTTGCCATTTGTTTAAGTAGATATTTACTCATATTCTGAAAGAAATTGGAATTCGAATGCATTTTACAACAATTTCTAATACCAAACTATATTATCATTCAACTGATTAACTCTACGCAGAAAAGACGACAGCTTTTCGACTCGAGTGGAATGAAAAAATTATGAAAATGCATGTATTGAATCCTAGCCAAACTAATCACATGAACACATCACAAATTACGCAAATAGACATAGACAGGAAACATCATTTTGCCGGCGTGCAAAGACATAGAAAAGCAGGAACTACTTGTCTATATCATCATTTGAATCGTGGAAGTGCAGCCTTATGATTTTATCGCCATCGGCATGTGAAGCGTGCAAAGTTTATAACTTTTCAAATGAATTTGACGTGACTCTGCGTCTGACTTTGAAGGAGTTCAGAGGCTAGCAACTCGTCCCTAGAGGTCTTCAAAAGGCTGGCAAAGTTGGTCTTCTCATTAGACTTTCCTGCTATCTCAGCTTTAGGAATGCCCAAAGAAGTTGTGAAAGAATGAATTTCTCATTAGAGTTATGCTAAATCGGTTTATTCGGACTTGCCCAGCCGCTGGAGTTAAGGCTTCGATCTCCAGTTGATGCATTCACACTAAAGGAAAAAAAAATAATGGGCATAATTGAACTGTGCTTCATCTGCTTCATAGGCAAAAGAGGGTTATGATCTCCCCAGTTGACTTTAGCCACTAGATATAATTTTACTTTTATTCACATGGTATCATATCTTTTAGAGCAGGAGTTCCCAACCAGTGGGTCGAGACGCTCTCGGGAGTCATGAAGTCTTGCTTGAAACGGCTCAGATAATGGGAATTTCAACCGACCTTGAATACATTTTTTATTAGATGTTTTTCGACTCTTTTTTCACAGAAAATAAAATCTAATTCAAACTGCTGATAGTAGGTACTAGAGTGGGTTTCAAGGTTTTAGGTAATGAATCCTGAGTATAGAAGCGTTGGGAACCGATGACCAGAAATGAATTGCTGGTAGTACCTGCTTTAGTCAGCCAAGTTTGGGCTTGCTATTGTTGTGTCGTGAGACGGTAAAACTGTCTCATTAAACTTTCGTAGGTGGGTAATTACAGACTAAGAAAATTTTTTTGGACAAAATATTTGCTGACTTGATAACGGGTACACAAGATGATTATCTTGGAAGCTGTTTTTTTTTGCGCACGAAGACCACTAGTACCTGAGTCAATGTTCTCGCGATAAGATTAGTTCCGATTTACAGGGTGGGGAAGCAAAACTTGCAAAATTTTAGTAATAAATTATGATCATTCATAGAAGATTTATTTTTTATTCCAAGATAAAATAATGGCTTCTACAAACAAGAAAAGAATAAATGAAACTTTTTTAATAAATATGTCTTTTTTATTAATTACTGCCTCCACACACCCTCGGAACCTTCGACAACTCTTTACCAAAAAGTGAGTGGACATTTTGGCCCACTCTTCATTGATGACCGCCTTAAGAGAGTTAGTATTAGGATGGAAGGTTTTGTTGGTGGCATACTCCAAAACGCGCAAAACAGTATGGTCCAAATGGTTGAGATCTGGGCTGGAAGAGGGCCAGAAATATGATGGCCAAAAATCAGTCAATGATTTGTAGAAATTCTGTACTTTCTGAGCTGTATCGACAGGAGCATCATCCTGGATCTACATGTAGCTGCCCTCTGGATGGTTATCTTTGAGCCAGCGTCTTGTATTAGGAATCACCGCTTTCTTTTTCTCCAGGTTTGTAGAAATACATAGACATCTTTTTACCATCAGAGGCTACAACTCCAAAAGCCATTACTTGTGCTGAGTGTTTCGTTCTGAATGTGCCCTTGACCGGAGCTATCGACTGCTCAATAAATCTGTCATTTCTGAGGTTCAAAACAGCATCAACAGTAAAGATCGTCTCGTTCGAATTCTTTTTCACTGTAAACAAGTTATTCGTACGATATGTGAGGACTTTTTTGCATCCCTCCAATTTTATGGTCTTCATGCGTCCTGTCAGCTGGTTGGTGTCTTCGTGTCTTGGTATAAGATTTCATCCTCAAATCACCTTTAACTGTTGTTCTGATTGTTTTGTGGGGTACATCAAGTTCAAAAGCCAGTTGTCTCATGGATTTGGTTGGGTCCTTTGATATTTTGAAACGGAGGGTGTGCATGATATTTTTATTGCTATTTATGTTCACTCCAACGCTACCAGTATTTCTCTGGATGCTCTTGCTCATAGCAATTCTCTTTTTCACGTTATAAACAGTCCGTAAGGATACTCCTACTATACTTGAAATTACCTTTGGGACAACTCCTGCGGCGAGCATATTAGATAGCCTTTGGAGTTTATCTTCTTGCACACTCCTGTTATACAAAATTCTCTGGAAAACTATGAGCAATTGTTAAGTATGAATGCAGTATTAAATTGCATTAAGTTTCAAATAATTTGAATTTAAGAGTCAATGAGCAAAACAAGTAAAAATGTTGCTGCTAGCTTTGCTTCCCAACCCTGTATCTTTATTTTTTACTACGTTGGACTAGAATTTTTGCATGAAACGTATTGTGAGTGAACTTAGAGCATTTTAAAAGTGTAGAGAAACGGATAGATTAATGAAGCATTCTTATTTGATTCAAATATATTTTTCGGACATGTAAACAAAACTTTGTTCAAGTAGCAGACAGTACTAACTTTTCAGCCTAGACCGCAGGTAAAGTCAATAAAAGAACGCCATGTTACTGTCATTAATGTGTATTTTTGATACCGAAGAATTTATCGCCTTTCAAGAAACAAAACGTCAAGTGAAGTCACTTTGTATGCATCACGTGATGCAGGCAACCTACGATGTCATCAAATTTGTTGTCACTTGATTTCAGCGGAAGATGTCGGCGGATTCTGTGATGTGTTGTTCAACGGGGGCCTCTCTGTGAGATCCCCTCTAGGTTTTGTGCTGACGAATTTTCAGGGAAGAAACGTGAAATGAATGAGCAAACAGATGAGCTGGCGAAATTTTGGCGAGGGTATTTATGGATCTCTAAATTTGAAACCGATGCGCTATTGGGATTTATTCCGATTGTGCTCAGACTTTCATGGCCGCTATGTTTACTTCTCTCATAATTTTTTAAAATTATTCAATACCACATGCTTATTGTTTTTTAATATAATCAATTTTATCTCATTATTTGAAAGCAAGTTGTAGCAAAAACTTCTTTCCTTCCCAAATGACGTAGCTTGGCCTCCCTGAGAATGATATTTCCAAGTTGACCGCGCACCATTTAAGTAACTTTATTCAAACTGCAGGAACAATTCTTTCTCCTTAAGCCACAGAGTTTTTATGACCGGGATATAACTTGAAAAACTTTTCTTCGGTGCTTAAGAAAAAACGAAGAAACGTGTAAAAAAGTGTTGCTCTAAGCCTTTTCTAGACCCGACAGAGAAATGCTCGAGCTCTGCAGTGTACTTCGCCTTCACATGACATGTTTTAATGCTCAGTTTTAGCTGAGGCTGGTGATGGGCTCTTGTCATGGCTCTCCAGGGCGCACTGCAGTGCTTCACATTACACGTGCGAGCTGACGGATGCTGCAAGACTCAACTAAGAGTTACTGAAGTGTTCGGTCTGAATATTGTGAATGTCATCTTCTCAAAAGTCTTTTCCTGAACACGGGGTCTAATACAGCTGTTAAATGAAATTTATGACTCAACTCGAAGTTTTTGAAATTTTCGAATGAAACATCCATTAAAACAATCATCGGGCTAAACAGTCCATCAACAAAAAAGGATGATATTATTTTTCAATCACAAAATCCCGGGCAGTTTTGCCTTGCGCACGATTTGCATAAATGCAGTATACCACTGTCATTTCGTATTGTGTTGGCTTACTAAGGGCACTTCACTTAGTTTTGGTTTACTAAAAGCCCTAGCCTTTACATTGGCTGATTAAAACACTTCGCTCTGTGTCTCTATATTAAGGCTCCTCTTTCTATGTCAGCGTAATAGGAGCACTATGCTTTATATTAGTTTACTAACGCTTCTCTCTCTGTGTCGGCTTACTAAGAACACTACACTATGTGTCTTTACACTAAAGTTCCTCGCTATATGCACTCAATCTTGGGGTGTGTACGCGACATGAGGGGGATAGTGCTGGAAGCTTTCACCTCTGAAAGAACTTCCCCACGATCGGTAATTCCTTCTACTAGGAGGAAGATGTCAGTGTAATCTGGGCGCCGTGCTGCCTACATAGATCACAAGTTGGTGAAAACGTGATGAGATTAATATTATTCGAACTCCATCTTTATGCCCCTTCGTAAGTACTTTGTACCAGATATCATTTGGGAAACAGATGCATACAGATCACAAATATTTCAGATCTTTTTATCACACGAAGCTAGTCAATGACACTCTACTGTGATGTATATATTTGGCTAATGCATATGAATTCAAATTCACAATTAAGCTGAAAATTACAATGAGGTAAGATTGTTCCTTATAATTTTTCTGAGTCAAATGACGAAATTTCTAATCTATCTCACGTGAAAGGAACATCTTTTATCATTTGTTTTACTTTATTAGCTCATGAACTCTTTAGCAAAGTATTTGTCTAAGGATGGTTGACTTCATTAAAAATTAGTAGACCCAAAAGATAGTGCAAATTGTCATTGATGGAAGTATGGACGACCAACCTCATGATCTTCATACAAAACTAGTGAGTATACTCGTTTAAAATAACGTGTTTTAATATCATGCGTTTGAAGGAAAAACTTCAAGCAACAACTTCTCGGACATAATCAGAAAGTCTACGGATTTGTATCCAGCTGTTAAGAATCTATATACCTGAAAGTCTACGGATTTAAATCCCAGTATTTAAGGGAAATTCTCATTGTAATAACATTGAAAAAATTATGCACAAATAATACATAAATGTTATTCATTTAAGGAGACACCTGTACTTTTATTATGTAGTGTTGATGGCACGGTATCACACTTGAAGTGACATGGTTACGCGTTTGCTGGTCGTGTGTGAAGAAAAGCTGGCCAGCATCCTGTAAGCTGGCTATGAAGCTTATCATTTAAACTTGGACGCAAGCCCAAACTCATTTTAACTGGAACTTGAATCTGACAATTTTGATCATTAAAAGTATAGAACTGAGAAATCTGCTTTGAAAAAGCTGAAGTAATTTATTACTTAGACAGTCATTTTAAGCGGAGTTTGATTATCGTAAGTCCTAAAATGGTGTGAAAGCTAGAATTAGTAGAATTCTTATGATTTTATAACATTGAATTCATTTGAAAATAGAAAATAGGTTTTTCGTTATATATATTTTTGTTCTTAACTCTTGCCTCGCATCATTTTCCATTCCTTATTTAACATCCTGAATGGTACTTCGAAATAACTTTATTTCATTTGCTTCCACATTTGTAAAATATGCTACGAAATTCCTAGTCTCTGAATGTTATCAACGAAATAGCGAAAAATATTAGACAAATCGTACACTAAAGTCGTTCTTTACTCTACTGTATGACTGTTTATGTATTTTATGAGCATTACATAATTTTCCATATCTGTGTTTCAGTACTCTTCACTTTTCACAAAGCAAAATTTGAGTCACAAACGTTCTCTTGAAGAGGGGCTCATAGCTTTGCATAAAAACATGAAGTATTTTGATATCCATGCAGCCTCGCCCAAAATAAAAATTTAGGTGACATCACTTCTGCAGTTTATAAAAATTTTCATACTTCTGTGTTAGTTGATGAAAGATTAACTTCAAGACGAGCTAGTGAGCGAATAACCAAGTGTTATTTGAACGAGGTATTGCCGTCGTCTTTTTAATATTCCTTAAAAATTTGTATAACTGCTAACTTCACTATACTCGAAGAATCACAAAATTAAATAACAGTTCTAATAAATCAGTAGAAGATGTTTATTTCTTTAGGACAACATAAATTTCGGAGTTCTGGTGCTCTCGTCGCATGATCAGTTAAGTCAACGATTTTTGCCAGCATTGAGCTCCGAAAGCCAACTGTCATAACAAATAAATGGAAATTTCATGAACTGTTAATTGTACTGAGCTCATTTGAAGTGTATTGGAGTCCTTTTTAGGGTTGCATTTGGCAATGTGCTTTAAAGAAAAAATAAATTTACGGGCTATAATCGTACAGATTTACAAGCTTTGAGGGCCCTTAGCACCGTTTCTTTTTAAATACTTGACTTTAATGGAGACCAAGTATGCCTCGTGTAGGCTTCGCTGCTCGCATCCTGGTATACGAGAGAAGTGACTCTTTCTCAGTTACACTGAGGTTGATAATGTTCTTATGTTTCCTTAATAGTTGTTCCTTAATCTGTCCAACAAATTAAATTCTATCTAGACCTGGTGAAAGACCGAAGTTTTGCTGGTATGAATGCAGCTAAACTCAGCGATTTTATTGACTTTAAAGCCAAGTCTTGTACGAGTTGACGAGCTCGGTGGTGCACTTGGTGTTTGCTTTAATTTAGTTTTCATCAATATCGTTATTTTCTTCACAGAAAGAAACAAGTATTGGCGAATGAATAAATTATTCAGATATTTATTTAAACTAAATGAAATCATTATAAATGATTCACGTGAGTGTGTTTCTTGGAATTCAATTATTGTACGAAAGTCAGGATGTTTAAATGAATACATCATTTATTATCGTGATATCTATGCATCTTTTAAATCAAAAACTTTTGTAATGGGACTTGTGATGTTTAAATTGTAGTTTTCCAAAAAGTAAAATTTCAGAATAGGGAATAGTTTCAAGATTGCTGACAAACTTCTCAATCTAATTCGCTAGATTAAAGATGCACTATTACTTAAAATATCGATATCAAACTGAGGAAGGAGATTTAACGTTCTGCTCTGAAGAACTTTAGTTTTGAATTTCTGCTGGGCATCAATTGTGTTTCCCAGGTGCGTAAACGTCAAGTTTTACTGCCTCGTACTATCCATACATTATAAAATACATGTAATGACTGGGAAATCTATTTCATGAACACAGGAAATCGTGAAATTCTGTACTCTTGATAAAGTTTCCCAGAATTTGTTTGATGAAAATTAAGGTGACGTAACTAATTGCACTCCAGATGTCTTTATTGAATTTGTGCACAGGCTAAAAACTCCCTTGACATGAAGTACAAGTCAAGGCAGTTTTACAGCGGTTATTAACTTATTAGTTCAGAGAATGGGCATTGTTCATTTTATCTTCTCCATATATAATCGACAATGTGTCTCCATTTCTCTCTCTTTTTATCTGAGTGTATCCGTCCCATTACTTTCTATCTATTACCGAAGAAAAATAATTGAATTGAAATTAGAGCGGGTATGCATGTACAGGGTGGTGCATAAGTAACGCACCCTTTTAAAAAATTAAAGTATTATTATTATTTTAAAGTATTTTTTCAAACACAATAATTCATCGTAAATCTTGAATGCATTCATCTTTATAATAATTTCGAACTAGTTAAATCTAAATCGTGGAATTTCCATGGGAACTGTCTAGTTATTAACACGTTAAGTGCGAAGTGCCCACCGGTGGGTCACTCAGGTTAGGTTCTGTAATTTTATTAAATCTTTCTAGTGACTGCATGTACAAAGTAAAGATTTACACTGGCTATGCAACCGCACTTAACGTGTTGATAATACGTCAGATTTCTAATCACTTTTCACTTGTAAGAAATGACTCAAAATTTCTTATACTGTGTTCAGTTTTCAGTCATTTTTGTGGGAAAGAACGTAGTGAGATGTTCGTTTGGATCCTCAAGTGTCTGAATCCTCACTGGTGGGACAAAATATTCTTTCAAAATGTGGATGTTGATATTTCCATTGCACTGTATTTTTCCTTATTAATTCGTACGAAGTTACACCTGAATATTACTTCTCGCTCTCGATTTGTACCAAGAGTAGTGTAATTATTCTGTGATGTGACTATACAAAATTAGTGATTGACAGATTGAGTAATTTCTCTTCCTCCTATTATCCTTGTTTACTGCTGGAGCCTGTGAGCAGGGCTGCCACTCATGGGTTTTTCCACCCATATCTGGGTTTTTGAGACCCCTCCTGGGTTGCTAGGTTTAATTTTTGAAATATCGCTAAATCTGGGTGTTTTTGAAGTCAGACAGTAAATTCAGCCCTCATTACCTCATAGTGCAGTGGTTAATACTCCTACCCTACGGTGGTAGGTACGAGGGTTCGAATCCCGTAAACGTCGTAGTAAATAAAAAGGGATTGAGGGCGTGGCGCCCTCTTACAGTATGTATAACACTGAGATGTCAAACGACAGTGTAGCTGGTTGGACTTGGCCCTTTATGTCAACGACCAAGTAGGGGACCTTCCAAGGTGGGGTGCGAGGGCGGTGTCGTGCCGGAGCGCTAAGTAGCTATTATATGGGCATATGTTCACATATAGCAAAGATGCTGAATATCCCTGATCTTGCTAGGCATGGGTAAAACGAAGATCGCGTGCGCAGTTTAA
>VCRD01001579.1:93275-127438 GCA_006783055.1 Trinorchestia longiramus | reverse complement strand
TCTAAGTCCTAAACACAATTAATTCTAGACTTACTGTAAAAAGAACACACTATTCACATAAGGCACTGTCACTTACGGTGTTATACATATCTTAGGAGCTAAGTTCACGTTCCCGCCGGTTTGGGCTCTGCAAGTGCTTCTCAGGGGTGAACTTTTTTTTAAAAAGAACCATAGCGACAGTTCTTTCGTACTAAGAATGGTTTTACAAATTACAGCGAATTTTTAATATTTAAAAATTTACAAGAATCTCACTTAAAGTTACAAAAACCTAATTACAAAAATACAGGAAATTTATTGTAAAAAGTACGATTTGATTTGTACGCGATTAATTAAAATGCATAACTTGAAAATGGAGCATGAGCAGCGATGTGATGCTACAATCATGAGACATTCTACTATGCCATTATACTGTACCATAGGAGTGAACTAGTGCTGTGGGTACCGACACCATCGTTAAGAGTTTGCTTTAATAAGTTCTTTAGGGAGTAGACTCTATGATGACACTTATTTGGAATTCATATACCCATTAAACAAACAAACAAAAACAACAAAAACGTATCTTTCCAATAAAGTTGGTAATTTTAAATGGTGAAACCATTTAATTAAATGGTGAAATGGTGAAACCATTAAAATTTTTGGTTATACTCTTCAGGCTAATACAACTAAAGTGAGCAATCATTATATACTTTTCTTTAAAGCTGGTTAACTGATCAACTATAGTTGCGCCATGCTTGAACCTGAAAAAAACTAATAGATAATTGGTTTCAAGTACTGAATTTTTACATAACATGTTGTTGTATACTACCCATATATTTCAATGTAAGCATATTTTTTGATGTGGATGAATATCTAAGTCGATATTTTATTCCTAATCATTTACCCAGCCATTGTACAATAAATAAAAACCAAGAGAGGTAAGCTAGCGTTTAAGCCGAAAAATAGGGCGCGCTCAAATTAAAATTCTGTTCCCGCGTAGCTCGCTGCTCACTTCCTCACAACGGCTAAACTCTGAAAATTGGCGCGTCGATTGTGGCATATAAAACTTAACGAAGCTTCGCATTAATCACTAAGCATCTGCAATGGTTCAAGAAACTGGTAAAATGTGGTCAAAGATGTACGTTCTGAAAAGAGGTAAGTAATAAATACTCGAGTAATCAATTTGAAGATAATTTGGCTGAGTTTAATTCACTGTTTAGTTATGTATATTTATACTAGTTAACTGAGCTTGTAATGAAAGATGTAATTTTCTCATTAGACTTTAAATATTGGAAAATACTTCAACTTCATATATTTTACTTAAGTGTGTATAAATTTTCAGGGATTTTTCTTTTTAGGTTCACATTATGTGACAACATTTAGATGTTTTGCAAATTACTTCGTTTGACCTATACAAATATTATATTAGTCTTTCAAATATTAGTCACCGCAGAACATTGAAGAAGTTGTTAAACGTGAGCAACAATTTTACCCTTTTGAAATTTTACCAAAAAGATATTGCTAGATGTTTGCATTCTCAAGTTTTTAAGGTTATATAATTTTTGTAAATTTTGCTTAATTTTGATTACTAAATAAAGTAAGCATAGTAGTTATGCCTATAACTCATTTTTTTTCTTTGGTGCTGGCTTATGCACCAATTAAATGTACTTAAGTTTACTACATTAAATCTACCTCATGCAAATACCTAACACCAAATTTTTACATGTCAATGCATATCAACAAATTTATGTCAATTTAACACCTGACCAAGTTATGAGGGCTAGTGTAAATAAGAATTGGACACCCTCATTATAAAAGCTATTCATAGTAAAAATTGAAAAACAATCTCAGTTATAATATAAGTCTGATAATTTGAAGTAATTTTATTTTTTAGTAAGAATTTAGAATATTTTTGTTAAAAATTTGAAAGTACTTGGTATTCAGAGTAAGTTCATTCCATTTTTTGGTGTCATTGAATATTTTTTCACCATAATTTTGAGTTTTTTAACTATTTATAGAAAATTTGTACTTCTTAGCATTGATATCTATGAAAATGTGTACTTTTTATATTAGATTAAAATTGAAGTCTTCTTGTATATAGAAACTTCAGTTTCAAAGGCTTTCATTTGTAAATAAGCTGAAGTTTTTAAATTTTTTATTATAAGCCCTACAATGTGATGAGAGATTGTAGGGAGAATGGCTGTGCAGATATTCTTGTGTTTGGGTAACAAGAGATTGTTTTGTTTAAGTGCATGATTAATTTACCATCTTAATTTAAGTCCTTTCATTTCAAAGATTTTCTTATTAGCTATAGAGTAAGTCTCTCTTATTATGTAGGATATGGAAAAATGAATAAATTGCACTGCTAATCAAATTGCTGACCAAGAGGGAATCATAAATTTTAAATATTTGATACTGTTCTGTTGAAAATTATTTAACCTTCATTAACACTTAGTTTACAAACAGCATGGTATTCTAATCCAAAATTTAAAACTTCAACATAGTAACTGAAACCTAATTTATTGTACAATTTTTTTTCCCTGTATTAGCATGTAAACAAAGAAAGTAATTTCATTATTTCCTGAGCAGACGGCCGGAAGGAACCTGTGATGTTCGACAAGATCACGTCTCGCATCCAGAAGCTCTGTTATGGTCTTAACATGGACTTCATTGACCCAGTGAGTTTGAGCCCATATTTTTTTCTGTGACAAAAATTACTTCCATGCTGTAGAATTATAGTTATTCTAATTAACCTATTGCGATCATAACTGTTTGTCCATGTGAATGGAAATCTCATCTTGCTGGAGGATGAATTTATATAGGCCTGTATTACTTCTCAGGTGTGTACATAATACTTGGTTTGTTCATTACTCCTGCTTCAATAAATTGAAAGATATTGACTTCTTGTAAGACAGTTCTAAAAGGTACATATGGACCATGTTTTTACTAGCTATCTATGATATTAGGCTATGGAAAATTAATTAATAGACTTTTCAAAGTAAGATATTAATGGGAAAATTTTGGGGCATCAAAATCAGATGGTTGGTTTTGAAATGGAAGTAGAGTTACACTTGAGATTGTCTGTGCCAACAGGTGGTCTGATTCTCTCAGAATATAAAAAATCTCATTTACATTTTTCTGACCAATCAAAATGCACAACACACATCCTCAAGTTTTTGGTACAGCATTAAATAAATGAATAACACACCGTTGATATTTATGGATCTTAAGTATTTGGTTCTCTGAGTTCAGTGGCCATGACTGGGTAAGTCACCATCTCTTATCTACAAGTAGTTCTGCATGTGAAAAAATTCACTTGGTTATTAAAAAATCAACCACATCTTATTGACAATTCACTTCTTTATTAATGAATTCACTGCCATTAACAGAATTGGTTAGTATAAAATGCCTAAATTTCAAAAAGGAGAATACTCTCCTATATTTCCTTAAGTGCATGGCACCAAAATCGACTGTATATAAATGCTCCAGGGCTTTTATTACATAGGGTTGATTATGTACAAAACCCTGCGCGGTCTTCACATATTTACTCAGTGCTAGCTGTTATACCCTCTTATCTGAAATGTTGTGATTACTTAACTTTATGGTGCGTGCAGCCGTCGGTGACCCTGAAGGTGATCAACGGGCTGTATGCTGGGGTCACCACAGTCGAGCTAGACAACCTGGCCGCCGAAATCGCTGCCACGCTCACCACCAAGCATCCTGACTACGCCGTGCTCGCCGCCAGGATTGCAGTCTCCAACCTTCACAAGGAGACGAAAAAGACGTTCAGCGGTGAGAATTTGTCGAAGCACCTCGAGTTATTAAAGCAGTCGTTCTTGGTTTTGCTGACCTGATGGGCTTCACTATTGCCGATATTTTGATAATGCTAGGAAAGGTGTAATTTTTTATTATTGTTTTGTGCTTTTTATGTATACGAAGTAGCAGTGATGTTCTGTCTTTTTGAATTTTGTCCAATTGATTATCATTTTGAAAGGCTATACTCATGGCTTGTAATTTTCAGAATTTATTGATTATGGCTCACATCTTTGCTAATAATCGCTAAATCAGATGGTCTGATTGCCAAATTTTATTCTTTTAGTTCATTTTAGGCCTGCCACTTTGGCGCCTATTTTTATTCATCTTTTGTGCCTTGTGCTGTTCCGTGTTTATTTTAGGTTCTGTTTGTTGCTCCATTCATTGATGATAGTTTAAGATGCATCCATTTTCTACTTGCCAGTCAAGTATACACCCTGTAATTGTTCAGTGAGGCTTCTAGTTTTCTACTGTCTATGTGTCTTACAGAGGTGATGGACGACTTGCGCCAGATGAGCAACCCTAAGACAGGTCTCCACCAGCCGATGGTCTCAGAGTACCACCACGAGATCATCATGAGGAATGCAGAGATGCTTAACTCAGCCATCATATATGACCGGGACTTCTCGTACAACTATTTTGGGTTCAAAGTAGGTTACCTCCCCCAGTTCTAGGCAAACCGCGATTGTGTTAACACATTTCCTGAATAAATATTGTGTGAAATGATGCTAGGTTATTATGTTATATTCATGTCTTATTTTAGCAGTTAATTCTAGTTCTATGAAAGTAAGCAGCATCCATATTACTTTATATTTAAATGTAGAACCCATTCATAGTCCTCATTTACATGGATTGTCGAATCTCAGAACTAAAAGCGCGGGCTTTTATCCAAGTATAAATGAATTGAAAGTATATTTGAAGGAATCAAAGTGAGGAGGTGGCATGTCATGTGGAGTTGTGTAGTACGAGTAGAGTGTCTCAAGAAAAATATTGTTATGCAGCAACCTGAATCGTTGATATTGTGTTCAATTGAATTATGTATTGTAATGTCCTTATTGTGGTGTTGCCTGGTGTTTGGCTTTTCACTATGTGCTTGTCTAAGGTAAAGTCCACAGATGTGGCTGATGTCGATGCTCGTAAATTCGTCCATTGTCTAATAAAATATTACCTCGAGTCATTGTTCGTATTTCTTTCAGGCTTATTGCCTTCAATCTTTTGTTTTTCTTCAAAGTCGACGAAGGCAAGCGAGATACGTACTTTTATATAGTCTTGAGAATTGCTTTTGATTTCACAGTAGTGGATTTGATTACGATTAATAGATGTGTGAGTGTGTACACCAAAGTTCTTATGACAATAGTTAACAGATAAATATCTGTAAAAGTTACCACTTGTACGATTATGGGAAGAGTTGAGAGAAAACCAATACACTATTGAAGTAGAGCACTGTAACTGAAGTGTTCCCTTATATTTGAAACTAATCTCTTCGATATGTTTCATTAGACTATTATTGTTTGTGCAGACGTTGGAGCGGTCTTACCTGCTGCGCATCAACGGTAAGGTGGTGGAGCGGCCGCAGCATATGCTCATGCGAGTCGCTGTCGGTATACATGGTGAAGACCTCGAAGCTGTCATTGAAACTTACAACTTGCTCTCTGAGAAGTGGTTCACTCACGCTTCCCCTACGCTCTTCAATGCTGCCACCGTCAGACCTCAGCTCTCCAGGTACAGGCTCCATTGTCTCTGTGGATGAATAGATAAGTCTTGTGAATGTGATGGCAATAAAGTTTTTGTTCTTTACTACTTTATTTTTCTTGCTCTCTGTGTTTTGTTTAGCTCTTTATCCATTCAAGCATCAGATTAGTTCAAGGTTCTAGGTCCGAACCCAGGTTAGTTTCATGACCCTGAAATGAAGTTTGAGCTGTACTATAGTCGTGTTTATATTGGGAGAATTACTCTGTTTCAGTTGTTTCCTGCTGACGATGAAGGACGACAGCATTGAAGGGATATATGACACCTTGAAGCAGTGCGCTCTCATCTCCAAGTCTGCTGGGGGAATCGGTGTCAACGTTCATTGTATCAGAGCCAAGGGCTCTTACATCGCTGGAACCAACGGCATCAGCAACGGGCTTGTGCCTATGCTCCGTGTCTTCAATAATACAGGTATCTTGATTGGACATCCCCTTTTATCTTTGTTATTGGTAAACGAGTTTCCCTAGAGTTGTATCGTGTGTCTTGTATTAAAATTTCAGAGTTCTAAAGAGTTCGTACAATATGCGTGTATATGTGTCAAGTTATTCAGTTTTTCATTATCTTACCTCGGGTTTCGGGATGGTGTTAAAAAATAGGAAATATTTTCCTGTTGCTGTGATTATCAGTAAAATTAGACCGTGATAGCCCGTCTATTGTGTCGAAATTGGTATAATTCATTTTGACCTTTCCTATTCTTATGTTCTCACGTGGGACAAAACAGGACCACAAAACCATGAAACTTATTTGTACAAAAACCAGAACTGTTCTCGCTGACCAACGTGTAGCTTATCAACAATTTGTCGTTTTTAAAACCGTAGTCATTTGATTTCATTTTCTTTTATGTATTAAAGGCATTTCGAGACTTCTTAACTATTTATGACTTGACTAAGAACTAGGTGTTTTCAGTACGTACACTAAACGTTTACCTAACCTTGACTTGGTGACAGCTCGCTACGTTGACCAAGGCGGCAACAAGCGACCTGGAGCGTTCGCTATCTACTTGGAGCCCTGGCACGCTGATGTTCTATCCTACCTTAACTTGCGCAAGAACACCGGCATGGTAAGAGCATGTACTTCATCGCTTCAGTTTTCTGATAATTACTCGCAGTAGATTTCTTGACCATGAATCATATTTTTTGAAATTTGCTATATTTTGTCGTTACTATGGCGTTACATTTTATCATAATTTTTATTCATTTGTATCTCGTCTGATAGTGGATCCAGCTGATCGTAGCTGTAAATATTTAGTGGTACAGCTCAGCGTAGCTCTGAATATTCATGCACTATCGTGGTATTGCTCAGGATGAGGAGAGAGCGCGTGACTTGTTCTACGCACTCTGGATCCCTGACCTCTTCATGAGACGCGTCAACGACAACGCACACTGGAGCCTCATGTGTCCCCACGACTGCCCGGGACTGTCTGATGTCTGGGGTGAGTGATATCCTTTGTTGCAGTTACGTCTTAGCTACGAGACTGCATTCAAGTTTGTGGAACTGCTGAATTGTCACCATTACTGTTGTCGCTGCTGCATATCTTGGCTACGAGACTGCAGTCAAGTTTGAGGAACTGCTGAATTATCACCATTACTGTTGTCGCTGCTGCATATCTTAGCTACGAGACTGTAGTCAAACTCGGGTTACTGTTGAATTTTAACGACTAATTATCGCAATAAATGAACGCACATCTTGTTTGTACATGTATACTAGTAGAATATTTTTTTTAAATGCTGTATTAAAAGAACACGTGGTTTTAACGTCTTGGTTAATAATGAACATCATGTGTACTTGAAAAAATTTGAAACAAACGGAAAAAGTGGATTTCTGATTAAGTATGTTGTAAACGTATAATTTAACTAAACTTGCCTCCATGATAATATTGAAATGAAAAGTTGAACAAGCGTACGCCTTTAAAACTACTTCCGTTAAATTTTTTTCATTAATGGTAGCCCCAAATTAGGTATATGACATTTTATGGAGAGAAAGGCGTAGGGATATCGATAAAGAGGGGACAAAAGTTTAGATAATGTCTTCGCTGTTTCTTAACCCTATTCTGTCCATATTACCAACGTCGTTTCTCTTCGTGGTGTAGGGGCTTGTGGGAGAGTTCTGACTAGCGGTTTGAAAATTTACTTGCTGTGAGAATCTACCTAAGGTGATTTGATCTGTGTGACAAATTTTACGAAATCAGTGATGCCTGAGTACATTTATATTCAACAAAACAACTAATACGTATATTTCCAATGAAGTTGGTACAAAAGAAATGTAATAGCATTGGGTTTTAAAGATGCCTTATAAAATTCTTGAGTGGTAGGTATTCTACGCATAGTAGATGATATAACAGCGGTATCTACGGGTAATCGTAAACATTCACATCACGCAATGAACGTTAAATATACATGGTGAAACAAATGAAACTTCATTTTTTCAATGATGACTTAAGAGGTAGTCATCGGTGACACTTGTAAATTCTGATGTGGTAGGTATTCTACGCATTTTAGGTGATAAGCGAAATTTTTTCTTTAGGCACAGCTTAGAATTAACATCATTGCATTTAACCAAATCGAATGTTTAACATCCGAGAGACAGAAAAAGAAAAATTCTGAGAGTAAAAAGGTAAAACATGAAGTTGTAATTGTTATTAAATTAAAAATTGTAATTTCTAATTGCTGGTTGACTGTTTAGTATGACTTGCTGATGATCTATTTAATTCTATTTAGACTTGCTGATGATCTATCTGTAAATATCGCGTTGAATAAAAACGGACGTTACATTTCAGAGAAAGACTAAAAAAATTATAAAATAAAACAGAGAATGTGTCTAAATTTCAAGATTTAGATGTTGATATACATGAGAAGAGCTGTAGCAGACTGAAGTTCGCAGGTTCCATATTCACTTATTGTAACAAAACAATTACTAACATTGACGAATGAACTTTATGATATACTTTGGAAAAATAAAATAACGAAAGATAATTAAAAAATATCTAAAAGCCTTAAAAGAAGAATAAGCTGGAGAGCAAGCACAAATTATAATACAGTTCTATTTATTTTTAGGCAAAATACAATTTGTTTCCTGTCAAAATGTTTTCGTTTTTTGTTTTATATTTTGAAAACTGAACATTATGTACATTGAAACATTTATCAGGTAAAGAAGCACCTATTAATAAACCTGAAATTCAAAAATATAGGGTAAAAAACGCTCCGAATTTTGTTAAATTTAAATTAGTCGATTTGACTCCAGAGCTACGGAATTGTAGCACGAGTTTGACATTTACGTTTATTTCGTTTGAATATTGTTGACTCTACTTCGATTTACACTTGAGTCGTGTGATGCAAATATATGTTAGATTTTTATATGTAGTATGTTTCGTTACTAAGTTAATTTTGTTTCATCATACATAGGAACTTTCAATCAGTGAAAGCTTGAAACTGAAATTTCATAGTATAAATGTATTCTTCGTTTTGTTAAAGCGGTAGATTCTACTTTTTAAATTTTTTTCGCTCTTATTAGGTAGATCATTGCTGCTTTAAACAAAACTTTCAGAGATGGTGGAGGCTTTGTTTTGTAATTTCTAGGTGAATTTTCTGATGATTTATTATGGATTGTAAAATGATGTTCATTAGTAGTGTTTTATTATCTACAATATATCGGAGTGGGATTTCCTCCGTAGAAAAAAAGATCTGATTACTGGAATTTCGGGGAATAATCGGTGGCAAGAAATTGACTTTTCGTTTTATGTCATTTATTATTAATCAAAAATTCCATCAGCTTGGGGATTGCCTCTAAAAGTCTCGTGCAACTCAATAATGAAGTGTCTCTCATAACGGCACGTGGGTTATGATGTTTCTAACAAGCTGTGCTTGTGAAGGTGAGGAGTTCGAGGAGCTGTACCTGAAGTACGAGCAGGAAGGTCGCTACAAGGACCAAGTGAGCGCCCAGACCGTCTGGTACGCAATCATTGAGTCCCAGGTCAGTTTGTGTGACTCGTCCTTGCTCTGTGTTCAAATTTCGTTGTTTCCTTTATTATTCTGATGGATTTATTTGAACTGGTATGATTGTTAAAAGTGTACTGATTGGCGATAAACTTCTTGCATCTCTCATATTTTTAAGAAATGCTTCCAAGTCACTGATTTTTCCTAGGAATTTTACATAAAAGCTGATGTGGCTCCATAAATATTTTGTAACTCATATCCACTATTTTTATTAGCACTAGCTACTGTCAACTTGGAGACAAAAAGAAGCTAGTCTGGTATTATACATGTAAACTGTACTCATAGTAAATGTGTGAGCAGTTAATTAACGCTCTAGTTAACGGACTACAGGAATTACTGGAACGAAAAGATGAATGAATTGAAAATGAAATTATCGTATTTGGCGGCAAATGGAACGCACTTTTTTCCAAAATTTTGGCTCAAAAATCGCCCTGCGTCTTTATCACCGTAAGTGAAGTTTGAGACCTTCCTTAGGTCTAGGCTAATCTTATCTCTGACGCTCACTAACTCAGCTTACGCTCAGTACTTCGTCTTATATACTGTTTTCGTCGTCGCTTCTTATATTCCGTCAAATACGGTAGAATAAATCGTTCTATTGAATTGGTTTGAAATTTTTATTGACTCATTAAATCGTTGATAGTTCTTAAATTTTCTAATAGTGGATTTTCTCTGTGTCACTACAGAAATGTTATTCTTCTGATAAATTAACTGCTTCTTTGATGCGAAGGTAGGCTTTACAAGTTCTTCAACGGTAGAATTACTTCGGAACTCGGGGCAAGCATTGTCCTCGACCGTGGTGATATGGAGTTCCTAATTGAGCAATAGTGATATAACACATAGTTGAGGTAGCAGTAGAGAGTTTGGAATAACCGTACAATTTTGTGATTGAGTTAATTATTATTTATATCCAGAGTTAAGCGGTGTTGTATTTCCATGACAGCTCCAACTGCTTCATAGTTTCGGATTTATTGCTGGATGGAAATCTCTCAACTCTTACTGCACATGAAGTGTTTTCAAAAATGAATACATCGGTTAGTAAGATTTTTATTCCGCAAGAAATCAATCTTTTATTGAAAATTTACTATAGTTAATCCATCAAAATTTCTTGTTTTTTTTTTGGTTCCTCAAATTTATTTTACTTAAAAACGTTCGAGATGCTAAATTAGTTGTAATGGTTCACGTATAGGAGAAGAATTCTTTTATATCAAAGTCCTTTCGTCCTGGTTTCTTCTGTCTACGTGATAATGGAAATTCGTATGTATCCTCAATCTTGTTGATGGTACTCATTCTGGATTTCTTCTGTTAATAGAAACCGACTTGACAATTTTTTTGAGAAAATCAAGCAGTGTAACAGTAGCTTTTCTAAAGATTGGATTTATTATTCTGAAATTGGTCAAAAGCGTTATTTTTATTAAAACCCTTTCGCTCCTGTTGGGAACCTATATGTCCCGACAGAGAGCAAAAGCCGGATCGAGAGGGTTAAAGATTCGTTAGTTTTGAGGCCCAATTTTTGAGTTTGCTCTGTTATGCCTGCAGGTTGAGACCGGCACACCATACATGCTATACAAAGATGCCTGCAATCGCAAGAGCAACCAACAAAACTTGGGTACCATCAAGTGTTCCAACCTCTGCACCGAGATTATGGAGTACTCCTCACCAGATGAGGTAAGTTACTAGGTTTTGCTTGAATGATCTTTAGATCGATGTACATGGTCGTGAATAGAGGTCAGTGTAGAATAGAATAGAATGAGGCTATAGGAACGAACTTTCTGGCCCATTCTTGGGTCGGATAATTACTTTGATAATTATTCGGTTGTTTACCCAAGTCCCATGCCGTATTTCTAGCCGCGTCAACCATGTCGGCAGCGGGATTCGAACCCGGGTCTTTCCGCTCGTAAGCAGATTCGCTCACCAGTCGACCAAGCTGGTATCTAGCGAGTATCAAAATGATATGGCTGGTTTTCGGTTAATCCCAGTAACTTGTTAACTGTATAATGAATTGAATTATGTGAAGTGTGCTTCACTCAACGTATGAATGATGAATTCTGAGTTAGGTAGCTTCTTTTCAACCTTCATTGTGAACCTGATTTGAAAGAAGTACAGTTACTCTTCACTAAGAGATATTTAATGAGGATTTACTGCGCCTCAGGCGTCTCTGGTAGCTTTTGTTCATCTGGGGGAAAAATTCGAGCGATGTTGATAGACCTCTGTGCATTTTAAAGATAATGTATTTAAGCAAATAATTAAAACCGTCAGTCAATATGATGTTCCTAAATTTAGTACAATTCTACTTAATGTACCATGTTTTTAATCCTTCAAGCTCATTTGGAAATGCGTTGTAATCGTATTTATGAAAAACTATTTGGCCACGACTTGACGTTTCTTGGTTAGATACAGAAATATCCATCCATTCCTGTATAACCTTTATGAGGGCCTCCGGAGAGTGATTGTGCAATATTTTCCTTTGTTTTCGAGAAATGTGTGCAACAGAGAACGGACATGGTAAGCCAGTTGTTGAGGGTAGAATGGTGAAGGTGATAAGGGCATATCATTTTTATTGCTAGTTACGGGATCAGCCATTTTCTTACGTTCGGTGTCGCTAGTAGTTTTTGCCTCGTAAGTGCATTATTATTGTAACTAGTGCAATGCCCGTTAATAATTTGTTCCCAAACGAATCAGATTTGGGCTTGGGAAGAGAATCAGTTTTCTATCAGACGAACAACGTCTTTCTTGCTGTCGAAGTCTTGCTTTTCTCTTACGGTTGGACACGTTTCTATCCATGTTGGCCTCTTTTGCCGGAATTTTATTCTGAAATATCCTCTATTATCTCTTTGAAGCTTTTCAAGAAAATCACAATTACGAAAACAATAACAATAAAGTGGTAGCCAGGTTACTGGTCAAACTAATTTAAAACATTTTTTTTCGCATTATCAATTAAAAATATCAAAGCATCATGATGAATTTCAACAGAAAAAGGTCCAAAGAAAATTTCTATTTGTAGAAATAAACCGATTGTGTATTCTGGATACCATAATGCCAGTGAATTGCCACAGAAAGATAATGCAATAGAATGATTTCTTGTATTTCTTAAGCTTTATCCCTGTTGCTATCAAAGCTATCGATTAGAAGTGTGACTTACGAACGAGCAGACAGACAGACGGAGGGACGGACGGACGGACGCGGTCCTTGTTATAGTATAGATAATGATTACTGATTATATTATTTATAATCTTGCAGGCTAGTTCATGTTCCTAGTGATCTTGTATTGAGAATAAGCGTTCAAATCACTCAATTTAGCTTAACCATTGTTATGACGCCAGACAGAAGGAGGGAGGTATTTTATTTTTACTGTAATGGCAAAATTTCATTGGCGAAAGACTCATTTTTACCATAATGCAGTCTCATTCAGCAGGTACCCTCGTGATTTACGTGAAAATCGACTATTACAGTTATTATTTTTGAATTGTTTTCGATTTTCTATCTTGTTTATTTGCTGTAGCTGTACAAACCTCTGTGTATCTTAACTGCTCTTAACTAATCATTTGAATTTGTTCATTGGTGTGTTTTACTGTTGAAGTACAGGGCATGATTGGTAGGTTCATCAGTCGACATTATGTGTGTCTTATTCTTTACTCAGATTGCAGTGTGTAACCTGGCTTCAATTGCTGTCAACATGTACGTCAAACCGGACAAAACTTACGACTTCGAAAAACTGAAATCTGTGACTAAGGTAAGCGTAGTTTTTCTTGCCATTAAAACTGTGGAAGAAGATGTATCTTCGTCTGTTAGATATGTCTACTTCAAGTGTCATAGATTCCTATTGAATAGCGCAGTTTCTTTTAGTGTGACTTTTGGATTGTAACCATACATTAAAATTTATTTCACATCTCTGTTTATCTATGCTTGAATTTGTTATTTTTCTGCTCAGGTCATCACGCGGAACCTCAACAAGATCATAGATGTGAACTACTACCCTGTTGAGGAAGCGCGTCGCTCCAACATGCGTCACAGACCCATTGGTATCGGAGTGCAGGGGCTTGCTGATGCCTTCATCCTGATGCGGTTAGTTCGAAACCACTGCATCCATAGCTCATCTCTAACTCTGAACTTGCAGTAATGTATTAGTGGTCATATTTAAAAGATCTCACTTTTTATCGTCTTGTATGGATCTATATTACCTTTTCTAGAACATCATGTTATTCTGATCGCAATTTTTTGAAATATTCTAACGTATACTCACCAAATGTCACTGATCGCAAATTATTTTCTAAATCAATTTACCAATACCGCATTAGCCTTAAAACGTCTTTCATTCTGCTTATGTCATCGAAAGTGATCAGTGAACTTCGCAATTCAAAAGGTTTCTATGCCAACGTTAGATTTTTTAACTTCAAAGCTTACCAAATCGGCAAGCATGTAAATTTTAACTTAAAGATACTGTTTCGTTATTAGTCCACACCTGACTTGCGTATGTGGCAGCTTAACACGTTTGTTGCGCTGCGACCCACCGGTGCGTCACTTAGGTTAGGTTCTGTAATTTTTTCAGATCCTTCTAGTGACTATGCGTACAAAGTGAAGTTTTACACCAATCAGGCAATCGCAACAAACGTGTTAAATAGTACCGGTGTCTCTCAGGTATCCATTTGACAGCGAAGAAGCCCTCAAGCTCAACCAGGAAATTTTTGAAACGATTTACTATGGTGCTATGGAGGCTAGCTGTGAGCTGGCTGAGAAGCTGGGTCCATACGAGACCTACGAGGGCTGTCCTGTCAGTAAAGGGGTGAGTGCTTCATTCGTAAAGTTTTTTAGTATATATCCGGGGTAGCACCACCTCGTTACCGGTTCCTCTTCCTTCACTTCCTCCTCTCTGTTTTCTGTGTTGGCTTTGATGAGGTTTCGGTAAAATGGATTTCTTTTCAGTTGAGGAGGGGCATTCTGGCATTGATAGACACGGATGGTCATAAAAATAACTAGGACTGATGTAACGCTGGAAAATATACTCTTGAACACCTGTTTGTGTATGATGAGGTGCGGCAACATCGTGTTCTATTCAATTAGACTCAATCGGTATTCTTACGTTTCCGTTGTCGTACGCAATGTAGGTTTGTATATTGGATGACCAAGAGTATGTTATAGTTAAAGAATTCTAATTTTGTTTAATTTACTTTTAGGAAAGAGACTACATTGTAAACCTACTATGCAGCAAGGCCTCACCGGTTCTAGATTTCTAAAAATAAAATTTCTATGCCGAGATCAGGCCTCTTTTCGGCGTAGTCAGAACACTTCATTTCATTCTTGCTCTGATTTGCTATAAATTTCTTACAATTGCAAATCAAACAACTTCAATCTTTTAAATTTTTCCTTTGGAACGGCGATCAATACAGTATCTGCCAAAATATTGCTACTAAATTGGATTATTTGCCTTGCTATCTATTCTTACTAGTGTCAAGATCTTAGTTGAAAGCATGAACATTCTAACGTCATTCATGTAGTAACTGAACTGAATTAAAAAATTAGGAATAGCTGTGTGGGATGTTGTAACAAAACCTTACAAACTGTACATTACAAGCGTAAACTGCATTTGTGTCGCCTGAAAAGAATGTCTGAGGCAATTTGTAGTATCTTTCTCTTCAGTGGACTCTTACCTAATCATACAAAGCAAATACGAGTGAAATTGTTGTTGTGCTTACCACTGACGCTTAATTGCTTTTCTAGAGTGAATTCGACTTAGTGTCCGTGCCTGCTGTCCAACAAACTTACATGCACAATAATCATTCTTGTTTGTTGGTCAGATATTCCAATACGACATGTGGAATGTGAAGCCGTCGCCAATGCATGACTGGGCGGACCTGAAGGAGCGTGTGGCCCGTCACGGTGTGCGCAACAGCCTCCTTCTGGCACCCATGCCCACTGCTTCCACTGCGCAGATTCTTGGCAACAATGAAAGCATCGAGGCCTACACTAGCAACATCTACACTCGCAGGGTTCTCAGTGGCGAGTTTCAGGTACTGAGTTCACTATGTTACATGCTGGATTTCGACTGGAAATAGTTTCAATAATTTGGTTTTAGTGGCATTGTGATGAGGAGAGTTTTGAACCCGCGAAATTGGTCACTGTTTGTGGTTTCATCTCTTTATTCAACACGAGCTTCTTACTGTCTGATTAAATTGTCTTTTTATTAGCTGTTTTTGTCAGGTTGGGTTCTCTCATTTATTTAATTTTTATCGTTAGTTATTACTGTGTGTGTTTTGGAAATATGTGGCGAGAGAAAAGACGCTTTGGGTTGTAAGGATCAATACGCGGGAGGAGTAAATTATGAATTATGGAAAGAAATTGAACATTTGAGGAATAGGTGTGAGATTATGTGGGTAAACGATTGAAATGTTATGTTTGGACTGTTAGAGGTCGTCTATCGCCGTGCATTGCACGGACAGCAATGATAAAATTATTTTTCTGAATATTTTACGGCGTGAATGCAATTTTCAGATTTTCTCGGTAGAGTATATCGTTATTAGAACTTCAAGTGGTATTGAGATATCGAAGGTTACTTGTGAGCATGAAGCCATATTGTTTGAATGAGTATTCCTTGTGTTTTATATGGTGTGAAAAGTGTGAGTCCTGGAATGGTTTAGTGGAAGTATGCGTTGGACGAGTATTCGGGAAGGGTGTTTGGAATTTGACCGAATTTATGAGTTTGGATGGATTATCAGTGTTCGAGATGATTATGAATTATTTTTATTAACATAAGGACGCTCATTATTATCTTATATTTGTAGGTTGTGAACCATCATTTGCTCCGTGACCTCACCGAACTCGGGCTGTGGGATGACGACACCAAGAATCAGATGATCGCCAACAATGGCTCCATCCAAGTAAGAACTCGTTTCACTTAAAGTTTGGCGTCCCTTTCAGTTATTTTCCTCTTTGTTTGTCTCTCGTAGGCTGCTTGGCCGTACCCGCGCTCTGTCTCCTAGTAGCATATTTCTCGGTGATATGTGTAATTGAACAACAGCGATGATGAATAAACTTTTCAAAACATTACTCTGTCGAGAGAAATTTTGGCTACTTACGCATCTGAAATTAAACATGTCTGCAGTACATTTTAAGTATTTTTTGTTATTTTAAAATTGTTTGGAAACGATTCACAATTTAAACATGGTGTATCGGAATAATTTAGCACACAAAGCAAAGGGACGCTATCTCTTGAAAATATAGTTTAGGTTTCTACAGTGACTTCATTAGTGTAGTAGAATGTGGACCATTCTGAAAGGACGTTTAAGAACTGTTTTTCAAGTATAGTTTCTCTGTGGAATAAGTTACTCTCCGTAAGAAATTACTGTTGAAACTGATGTTTAGTTTACTTTAAAAATTAACCGAACTTTCGATTGGCGGATGCTAGCATTCACAATATCTCTTAACACGTTGCCTCCGATTGCCTGATTGGTGTAAAACTTCTTTGTACGCATAGTCACTAGAAGGATCTGAAAAAATTACAGAACCTAACCTAAGTGGTACACATACGTACCACTTCGGAGTCAACGTGTTAAGATTGTTAGAAAGTCCTGTTGAAGATGAGCTGAATTCATGACTGAGATTCGATTAGGTGTGTTAGAGTACTTTTCTTTTTTCTTCTCCAGTACCGCATTTACATGTATGGAACATCAGCGAAGTCAAACTCGAGTTTTCAAGATCTAAAAGCTAGTATTAGGAGCACGAAAATTTGCTGGTGTTAAGGGCTTAGTTTGGACTAGTCTTCTAATGTTTGGTCGGTGAGTTAATATTGATTCTTATTTCTAACTGTGGTCTTCTAATAGCTTTCTTTTCAAATCATCGCGGGTTTTTAAGCTTTTGGGATTTACTGGTATGAAATGGAACTTCATTCTGCCCTCACCATCTCCAGCTATCATGCCTCTGACCTACGTCTGCAACAGGTGTTGGTCTGGACCAATGCTTACGATGCTGTTCGATTCTTTCAAAAATTAACTTAAATGGTTGAAACTCCAATTCATGCAACGATTGTTGCAAATCTTATCATACCTAATGTAACAATTTTTGTTCACTAAACAAAATGCTATTTTTCATCGAAAGGTTGTGAACAGAATGTTCATTTTTTTGATCGCGTTTTTTTTTGAGCCATTTAGACAAATAAGGAACCTGTGGAGATTTCTTTACGCTGTTTTTAGCATGTATTCTGATAGTGACCGAACCAGAGTGTACCACCAGAGCTAGAGCGTGTGAGCATGACAGTTTGAAGTCTATCGTTTGTACTTAATGTTTATTTAACAATAAAATTTGAATTTTTTTATTCATGACAGCACATCGCGAAGATTCCAACTGATTTGAAAAACTTGTACAAGACCGTGTGGGAGATCTCTCAAAAGGTGGTGCTACAGATGGCTGCTGACCGCGGGGCCTTCATTGATCAAAGCCAGTCAATGAACATCCATATTGCTCAGCCCAGCTACGGCAAGCTCACGTCCATGCACTTCCACGCTTGGAGACTCGTAAGTTGAATTTGTCATCTCCGTGGTGGCTGTTTTACCTGCAGAATTACCGATGGTGAAATGGTAGGTTCCTCTATGCCAGTGGTTCCCAATCTATGGTACGCGTACCACTAGTGGTACGCGAGGGCCTTCCAGGTGGTGCGCGAACACTTTCGGGGTTATGAACAATTTTTATTTTGTTATATTTTACTTCACAAAATGTTTACTGCCTAACATAGGGTAATCTGGCAACGATTTGTAGTTAGCAAATCTTAGTTGATTTGCGTGTTCTACTTGTACAATTATGGAAATAGTGATATCTGATCGAATTTAGTTTCTCTGGAACCAGGTGGTACGCGGCGACTGTACGGGACATCCAAGTGGTACTTGATCACAAAAAGTTTGGGAACCACTGCTCTATGCAGTAATTTCAACGGTACTCACATTTAAGAAGTGACAATTTTTTAAAAATTTAGGCTTAAATGGGTAATAAAACACGATGTAGAAAGTATGTGAAATGCTTCATACGATAACATGCCTTTTCAGCAGTGTAGTGCACTTGATGGTCATGGATTTCGTACTGTACTTTCAATTTATAGTAGCACTCTTGGGATATAATTTTAGGTACGCATTAATCTCTCAAATGGAGAACATTTGTGAAAGGTTTTTGCTTAAAAAAAGTTCGTCGTATTCTATAAAACGCAACCATGGTATTATTAAAATATTTTGTTGTGGCTAAAAAAATCCAAATTTATCGAAAGCTGGAAAGTTCATTTATGCAATTAGTTAAGTTTTTGTATATCCATCCCGAGATCTTTAGGCCAATACTAATGAAATTCTGCACTCTGACGAAAATGTTCATATTTTCAGTAATGACCCCAAATCTCTGAAGACTTGTATAGATACGATGTTCTATTACATCCCCTTTTATGTATCTATTTCGCTTAGAATATTTAATACTTTTGGGGGAATTCTTCTCGGAAAGTATTTTTCAAAATGTATATTTCACTAGCGTTTTGACGTTACATATCATCCGATCGAGTTGAAATGATGTGCTGCGTTTCAGCAGCGCAAATAACTTATTTATGTTGCATTGCAGGGCCTAAAGACTGGTATGTATTATCTCCGTACGAAGCCTGCGGCCAACGCTATTCAGTTCACCGTGGACAAATCAAGGCTGGATCATGCCAACAAAGCTAAAGAAGAAAAAAGCGTGGAGGAATCTGTGAAGGAGAAGAACGTGGCTGAAATGGTCTGTACCCTGGAGAATAAGGACGACTGTCTCATGTGTGGCTCGTGAGTGAAATACTGCAACTCTGGTGCAGTGCTCTTAGCTTTCGTTCAGTGACTTTTGTGTCTTTTCAGTATGCTGTGAGTAATTATAGTTTGTAGATCCTAATTTTTTACATTTTTAGTATGTGAACGAAGGGAAAGACTGAAAAATTAAGTTTAGAATAACTGTAATACTGATTTACTCTATCCCTACCATTGTGCCTATTATAGTTTTTGACGTGTTCTTGAAAGATTTAAATGTTTTAGGCTCTATATTTAGAACCACCTTTCTGAGGTGTTGCTTCAACCTCAGGAAAAGGTTTCACCAGATGATTAATTCAACACAATACTGCTCCTCTCGGTTTTGGTTCTTACCATTCTTTAGAATATCATCTCTTTGAACTGGGCGAAGTAAGGGTAACGGTTGTCACCACTATTATTCGTATCTTCTGATGTCTGTATTCGTATTCCTAAATCGTTTTAAATTTTCCAGAGTGCTCGTTGGTAATCACGTAGTTTTGTGTAGGTGTGTTAATAGAAAGTTAATAACTTTATTTCTCTTTTCATGGAAATTGTCTCAAACTTAATTCGCGCATGGATTTTCGTGATCATTTCTGGTCATGAAAACACATTATGGACTTACGTATTCATTCTAATTATTTGCTTTGATTTTACGAAAGGAACGCTTGTATATTATTATTTTCTCCATTTTTGCTCTTCAATTACGTTCATAGGCTTTATTTTCCTGATCTAATCAGCAATTACGCATTAAGTTTCTTCTTATGTAAGTTAGTTTAAGCTTTTATTTTCTTGTGAGGACCTTGTCCTGAAGTGCATTATTTTTAAGTTATCAACCGAGAGCCAACATATCACTGCCGTTCGCTTCTAAGGTGGCCGCGACTAGGAGCGGCTGCATAGAGTAAATATCTTCTCATTCTGTCTTCATTAAACTGGACGTACATTATCCCACTTTTATTTCTCCTAAGTGAAATTATGTGGTTTGAATTTTTGTACGAAATAGACTTCATTTCTACTTTTTGCTAGTGATAAATGATTGTCTGGAAGATAATTATGAGGTGCGCTGTGTTGTAACTTTGTGTATGTGACTATCTTTGTATGTACATATTTCTCACAGTTCAGTACCGACTCCTACACCACTAAAAGACGGGTTAAAAGCTGAAGAAAAAACAATATCTGTAGTTGGTAATTTACTCAATAAATTCACATGAATTTACTACAAACTCATCTTCTGAAGCAAAAAATTCTCACGAAAACGATTTCGATGATTTCAATTAGTTAATGATAATTTTTAGTTCATTGCGTAAGAATTAATAAAAAACCTGCATATTAATTTTCCTTAAAATTTGCCTGGTAGTGATAGCTTGAAGGTCCAATAGGGAAAGCGTAGACCATGCGCTGTAGCTACGTGTTTCCCTTGCGAGAAAGGCGTCACGAGTCTTCATCAGTGTAGACCCACAACGACCGGCGAGGGAGCGTCTGCAATGTAATTCGCTGCATTAACCTTGCGGCAATCACCTGGTATGCTTTTTTCTCTCCCGAGTGCATAGCTACAATTGTTAAATACAAGTAAATTATCTCCAGAACTGTCCCAATTTTGAGTTCTCTAATTTGGTTCTTGCAATGCTGAAATCTATTAACGACTGAACTTGAAGTAATTTAACTCGTCGTTTACTGTTATTCAAATTAGAGGTTCAAATAATATGTCTAGTGGCACACAAATGTACCAACACGTCAACGTTAAGGTGATGTGTTTAATCTACGATTCTTCGAAATTCTTGCCATCTAACTTCCCATTAACAACGCGAAACCGTATTGTTCTAAAGAGCGTTATACGAAACCGTATTGTTCTACACAGTGGATTTATGATGCAAATATTAATAAGCCGTATTTTCTAAACAGGTGTAAAGTACATTTTCGTACTGAATTTCAACATACGTTTATTTTGTATCTTTTATACAACTAAGATTTTGGACTAGAAAATTAAACATACTTAACCTTAATTGCTCACGACTGATTTAATTCACGTAATAAATTGTCACGATTAGCGTGCTAGATGAACTTCAAGTATCAGAACACCCAACTTAATGCTACGAGTAGTGACTCCATGTGATTATTGAGAGCTTTTACGCAGGTTACCTAGAGCATGTAAAATATAGACCTTTAAATTTAATCATTAAAATTGTACAAAACTACCTAGAATATTCAGTTCGTTAACTTGCTTCAAGTAGAAATGACTTCAACACACTACTAATCGATAATGAAAAGAAATCTCCGTGAATAACAGACCTTAGGTGCTGGCATCGCCGCAGTTGGCCTCGTCATTGCCGCTAATGCAGTTGTACACTCCGTCACACTTGTACTCGCCAGGGATACACAGTCCGTTGTTGCAGGTGAACAAGCCTTCCGCGCACTCAGTTTCAGATTTAACGGCTTTGTCAGAATCAGGCGCTAGGGTAAAGGTGAAATCACGTTATTACTTCAAAATCAGACTCCATCCTGTTTTGCATAGTATACCCACTCGTAAATAGGTGCTTTTAAATTTAGTTATACAGTAAGCTTCCAAAATTTTGTAATTTGCATAATTAGAAAAACGAACGCTTTTTTTAAGTGTCCATTTCATCTTAAAATTAAAAAAATGAGAGGTGCTATTACTTCTACGCTAAAATCTACTGAATTTTACATTCAAATTTCATGCGTTTTACTAATTCCTAGTTTACTTTTTGAAACATCATGGTAGTTTAGAAAATATTTTTGTTGAAAAAACCTATCCCATATATATTTACAGTAGAGAGTACTTTATTCATGTCAGAATTCTATTAAATGAAGGAACTAGCGCAGTGTAACTACCAATGACAAATCCCGAACTAAGACAGGCCTAAGTGCTACCTGCAGCATTTCATTCCCACAGGCTTTTGCGTTAAATGGGGGAGTGATTTGAGATTACTACCAAGACGTATCGAGTTCATAGAGTACCTCTTGCTTTCGTTGCCGTATCAATTTATTTAGACGTCTGTTTAGTCATTTTTATGAGTCAAAATTTTCAGCCCGGACCACTGCTGTATATAAGGTTACCCTATTCTAATCAACATGGTCGGCTGGTAATTACCTGTACTGCAGTCGACCTCATCGTCACCATTCACGCAGTTGAAGACGCCGTCACATTCATACTCTATAGGAACGCAGAGACCGTTGGCGCAGGTGAAGTATTCGTCACTGCATTGAGCAGCTCTACCTGCTACAATTACACAATTATATTTTATGCTTTACATCGTCAACAATTTACAATGAGAGTAAAAACGTAATGAAGCAACTGAAATGTCAAAATGAATATTATTATCTAACAGTTTCGGCGATAGCTTCATCTGAACTACTATGAATTTTTCGAATAAATATTGCAATTTGTAACCTGTGACAGGCAACTGACTTCTCTGGAAAACAATTTTGTCTAATGAACTTTTTTCAAGTAGAAAGTCATGTCTTGACTGTTATCTTTTATTTAGAATATACGCTGACCACTGATTCATTCAATTTTGTAATTTTATGCATTTGCAATTTGCATTTGAATGAACTTTGTTAATATACTTTAGCTCTGTTTAAAATGCCAATGCTATTTTAGAGCCTGCACATGCTATGACATGCATTATTTGACTAGAATTTTCATTAAAAAATGTGAAGAGGTGCTTCAAAAATCAAAGTTCGCTAGCTTCACCCAGCCTTTATTTTCAAGGTTGAGCTTCCTTTTCTCACTAAAACAAGAAGAAAAATATGCTCATACATTTTAGTGCCTATGCCTAGTGAACTTCGAATTAAAATGAATCCTAGTGAGATTATTCTACAGGCGTATGTATGATTTCAAATTAAAGTTGTCTGCCATTCTTCAGTGTGGGGATGCAAAATACTCTTCTATCTATACGAAAAATTTTCATCAGGATAGTTTTTTAATTATTGTACTCATACTTGAAGACCAAAAGTCCTAAAAATTGAAATGAAAGGAGTTGATAACGTTGCAGATACATCCTATGAACTCAGCGCGCTGGCAAATGTGAAGCCTTAATTTAGGAGCTCGTAAGCAGAAACACCTTTGATAGTGATATGGCTCATCTTACAATTAATAGTAAATTTTGGTCCGAACAAAACTGCAGACTAGGGACACACAAACCTGTAATAGTGCAGTTCTTCTCGTCTGTGCCGGAGACGCAGTCAAAGACACCATCACACACAAGCACGTCAGGGATGCACAGCCCGTTGCTGCATGGGAAGAAGCCAGAGGCGCAATCAGCCTCCCCTAAGAGAAGCAGCCGACGTTAGCTCGTTCAAAAGTATACGAGTTGACACACAAGTTTTGATTTCTGCCTTTCTTAGTATACGTGGCCGAAATATTTATGTATAATTGAGATGTATGGGCGTGACTGATGCCTCTACTTTAAACGCCATGGGACTTAGGTAGCAGCCCAAGAATGGACCGAACGGCTCGTTAGTGTTACTATAATCTATTCTATTCTACAGCCGCAAGCCATGACTCAGCCTGCACACAAAAACGCTAGGGGAGAGAGGGGAATGATTTTACGGACCTCTTGAGATTTACCATAGAAAATTTTTGTTATTATCAGTTAGCTTGTACGCCGTTAGAGTCCATTAACATAGTACTGATCGAATATTGTCTATACATCTATGCGAAATTAATCATTATACACCAAATATCTGCCTAGATTAAGGAATATGTTTTTCAAATGCCGTATTGTAAGGCACCATAAAATATTTCAAACACAATAAGATCTCTAATTCCAGTTCAATCCAGTTACTAATTTAAACTTTCAACAGAACCAACTTACAACATTTTTGCTGCAAGGAGAAAGACTATATTGAAAAGATTAAGTATTTTAGTGCATGTATTAAATGCCAAAAGCCAAATTTTAGCCTCAAAAATGGATCACCTATTTTTAGAGCAGATGTAAAGTTTTCGGCTGCAGGTAGCATCGTGTCTTCAACTCTTTCCTTGATTATTTCTCTCGCGGTTTCGCTTATAAGTTTCTTCAATTATATTGTCGGTAGATTGCATAAGGAGACAATGAGTGTTATCTTTGCCCAAAAATATAGTCGAGTGGCAGAGGCCGGAACTATAAGCTGGCCTAGGCAGGAACGATCAGCGGCTGATCGTTCGATCAGAGAATTCGCTTTATAAAATTGATACATTTATGGGAACAGTGAGCAGGAACTCGATCCTTTTGATAGAAATACTCTCACTCATTAGTATCTGATGCGAGCGCTAGTCACACCTCTTAAAGAGATTGAGGTACTTTTCGGAATTTTCTGGTTTGCCATTCGTTATACAATAAAATCGGTAACACTCAACCGTCGACAACTGCTACCCATGACAATTTTTGCAGATTCACTTGGGTCATCATTCGGAAAATGGCTTTTAATACTTTATTATATAGAGTTTAATTAGTTAGGATGTAGCTTTGTGTAAAACTATTTATCGTCCGTGAATATTGGCCGATGTATTGTGAAAGGTCAGTTTAGCCCTTCTCATGACTTGAAATTAAGCAAGAATTTAATTTTCACTCGAAGATTAAGAAATACATTAAAAATCCAGTATTATAGATACTATTCTATAGAATAAAGGTCATTTATAATACTCCTTTTGGTCGTTAATTTATCCGGCCTTCGTTAAAACTACAAGCACGCTGTACAATCTCATAAGTAGAATAGTCTTTGAAAATTATACTACTCATTTTTAAATTAGTCGTAAGGTTATAAGGTTTGATCCTCACAAAGTAGCTGAATAAGGTCAGACAGACCTGAGGTGCAGTTCGTTTCGTCCTTGCCAAATATGCTATCTACAACACCGTCGCATATAAGCGCATCAGGGATGTACTCATCGCACTCAAAGTAGCCAGGGGAGCATCCATCCTTCCCTAAAAGTAGCACTGAACCTCAGCTTCTTCAAATTATATGGGTTGGCACACAGGTATTGAATTGTGTGTTTTGTCACCAGGGTACCTAGCGCCTTAAGTCATGATGTTAGCACTAGGAGTGACGGTGAGGAGGTGGGGCAATTTCATAAATCTCTTGATTTGAGTGTTAAAGGATTATGTTATCAGTTAGATAGAATACTGATATATTCTTCTAAAATACAGACAAGAGAATATTGTCAATGCACTTACGCAAAATTGATTATCGTACCTTAGAAACCTACCTACATAGATGCAAAAATATCACTTCACACGTCTTAGTGTAAGGCGCCCTAAACTATCCTAATTTCAATAAAGTTTCCAAGTTCAATCCAATTAGGCCTCCAGATCTGAAGTATAGTTCAAAGGAGAGTGATTTGAAAGCTAAACTATATCGGCACTTCATTTGATTAATTTTCTGTTTTGCGTGGCTTATTTTTTTTAGAATCATCAGGAGACACTTAACTATGATAAATATTATGATCAATAAAGGTGCAAGTGTTAATAGCTTTGCCTAAAAGCGTGGTATATCTCAATAGTTTTGCCACAATAGCATGTTCAAAATTAAAAAAAAATAGTTGAATTGATTATCCATGAAGTTGGCTAAAGGATCAGTAACTGTTTGACATGTGATATGTTAATTGAGCACAAAGTATGAAAATAAATGTTCGTTTATTTTGAGAATCAAACATCGTCTTGTGATTTGAAGATGTTTAGCAAAATGAAACGCGTTTCGCAGCCTTTTTTTGCTTTGGAAGAACAAAGATATTCTTGAGCATGCTGTCCGAGTTTATAAAATTCTTGTCTCAAATGAATAAATGTGAAAATATTTTATTACATTTCAAAGTGTTTAGTTTTAACTCTGCAGGGACATAATAAGTCTCCTAGGCTTGTGAAGCTCCGGTTGTCCACTATGCAATACAGACAGTCGCAAGCTCGTTTGAGAATATAAACAAATAATAGATAAATGATCCATGCCTTACGAACAATAAAAATAAAATTGAAGCTTCAAGTATGAAACAATAGAGTAGAAGATATACTAAGAAAAGAATATACAGACATTTCAATTTCGGCAAAGGAGTGTTCAAAACTCTTCGCAATACTCGGCTGCAATGAAAATTCGCTTGCAAAGCCCAAAACGAACTCCTGCATTGCTAATTCTGCTGCATCTAGGAAACTACCTACGAATTTCAGTTCTTCATAAGCAGCTCAAAACTCGGTTGCAATACTCACTAAGTCCGGCTGCGCTGGCAGCGGCGAAAGTTACGAGGAGGATCGCTAGAGACTTCATGGCGTCGTTACAGAACATACGAGAATGAATGACTCTCTAACTCTGCATAGCACAAGACATGAAAGTTATCTATAACATGACTCTTAACTGAAGTACAAGATAACTAATACCGAGAAATTCTGAATTTATCACCGGTACACCTGCTTCTTATCATCTCCTTGCCCATAAGGAGAGCTGTAACTGGGAGGGTTTATTCAACTATTAAACAAACAGACCTTTTGTGAATACAATTACAAAATATATTCACAATTTCTATTTAGATTCTTGAATATCTAGTTAGAAATACGAGCCTGAAAGACATCCACTTCAGGGAAAAGTTGAATCCCGAGGGCCAGCAGTTCGTGGGGAACTGTGGGTTGACCACTTCATGCTGAAGAGCCGCCTTACGTCACTGCTTCTTTGTATGCAGATGCCACGCTTCTCACCCTCGATATCATGATAACAGACTTGAGTATTGCACTGCAAAAATGATTATAAAAATATAACTACGGTGAGGTCGTCATTGCCCAAACTAAACTTATAACAAATTTTCCAATCTATTACTAGGGAAGCAACAATAATAGAAGATTTTTTGTCAAATAGTCCCGTTGGTCAGAAACAGAGCACAGTCAGAAAAACATTCTGGCTTTGTGTTTTTAGAGCTTATCATCTTCTGTGTGGGACAGAAATTAGCCTTGAATGAACTAAAACTAATGCATACACTGCTTTCATTCAGATCCTGTTAAATAATAAATAACACAATCGTTTCTGCCGAAGGATATAAAGGATTTTTTCAAAGTACAAGCTGTAACAACATGAAAATGAAAAATGAAGTAGAAAACACTAAAATGTTATCAAAAGTGTAAAAAGCATGAATCAACAAACAAAGAACGCACAGCCTACTTGTCATCTCTACTAGAAAGATCGTCTCTAAAGATTGTGTAGCGGGTTGTTCTAAAGTTCTGTTACACTTTGATATTTTTATTAAAAAGTCTCCAAAACTACGACTTATAGGAATAAAGAAACAAATAAGGCTTTTCATACATTTATTAGGATTATTACAATACTATTTTTCAATTTGACCTCCTTCAGTAGGACTGCACTTCAGACGAGGGCAGAGACCCTTGCAAACAGAGCAGATGTAAAGTTTTCGGCTGCAGGTAGCATCGTGTATGTAATCTTTTCTCATTGTGGCCCATGAACGATTAACGGAAGACTTCAACTCTTCTACACTGTTGTGGCGAACTTTACATACCTTGCTCTCAATATGCCTCCAGATGCTATAGTCGAGGGAGTTCAGGTCAGGCAACTGTGGCGGCCAAAAGTTCATGTTTGACCCCAGCCACTCTCTCAACAATTTGTGGTGTGCGCAGGTGCACCATCTTGTTGAAAACGTAGTTTGCATTTCTAGTTATTTTTCTCCTCATGGTAGGATTTTCGTGACAAGAACATCTATGTAAGCAGAGGCGTTTAGCCTGTAGCTATGTGGAAACCACACTGGAGGCATATTTTCTCCATTCGATGCCACGACTCCAAGCATCACCACAGAGGCCGGATATTTGGTTGCAGACACGTTCCGTAACTCAGAGATGTCGTGACCAAAGCTAACAATGCGATCGCATTTTGCCTCCATTGCTAATACTACTAATTGTTCTGGACGTACTAATAACTTTCAGATAAGATTGATAGCTTTACTATTCAGCTATTACGAGAAATATTCTAATCTATTGTAAATGATCACTAAATTTCTGAAAAAAAGTAACAGAACTTTAGAACAACCCGGTATCTGTCAATGAGAACATACTTTTTATGGATTTAATTCTTCATCATTGTTTCATGTACTTTTTTAAAGTATAATGTATGACATGGAAGGTGAATGTATGCCTTACATTTTTAGATTAACGCACTTTTCCCCTCTATATCAAATGTTTCTGACCGACGTCAAAAGTTGTACACAACAACTCTTTCCGACCAACGTCTTTCCGACTAAAATGAGTACGTTATCAAAGGAAAAATTGAATACCATACGTACAATTCCCATTCAAATTGGATTTAAATTAACACACTGAGTACAACTCAGAATACTTAATGAATTTCAGTGAACAGTTACTGCGCTTAGAAATATGCGCTTACAGTATATATCGAAAAATGTGAATCTTTGTCCAAAAATGAATGATGCAAAAATAAAACGAGACCCAAGAAATACGATAAATGGTTATTCTTCATATTAAGGTATTTTACTTTCTATAAACTCCATAATCATTACATAAAATTTAGTTAGAATCATGTCAGCGCAAAATTACGTGAGAATATCTTATGATTGAAATAATTAGAAACAGTATTGCTAAACAATTGTATACAATAAAGTAGTCTGTGACCATCTGTAGTCACTCAGACATATGTAAATAACGACGAGCAAGGCTTAGTTAAATACCATAAGTAATAATTTACAATAATAAACGAATCCATTAGCACAAACTGTCGAAAAGTTCATTACAAAAAATCATTAGCATAAACGAAAAATATATAGAAGACAATTCATCCTCATAAATGCAAAAAAATATACAACACACGAATTCACGTGTTACGTGAACATAAATAACGTCATTGACGGTCTTCCTTAACTTGAATATGAAATATGACTTAGAAGGAGCTGAGTACGTCTCGCTATAATTTAACGTATTTTACCAATAAAATGCAAAGATAGAAATGTGTAAGTATAATAATAGCTGCTTGGCTGACCCTTATCTATGCACTACGCAATTATAACCGGTCGCATTAGTTTGTGTTCGCTATAATTTGAAAAGATACCAGGAAAATTGCACTTGCTGTTATTAATGGTGTACTGGAGTAGAATGAGGTACAACAGCAGCTACACAAAAAAATGCATAGTGTGTACTAACTGTTCATGGTGTGTAGATGAATAATTGAGACAGTCATATAAAATTAAAATAACACGGAAAAAGGTTTAGCGGTAAAAATGTATGTTTTTCATTTGGTTAGTTATTTAAGAATCGTTTCAACTTATCAGAAAATTTGATTATGTGTCATGATCTCATACATGAAGAAAAATTTGATGGACTATGAAGAATTATTTAGACAGCGAAAAATATTTTCAATAGAAGTGTAAAATTATTTTATGAACTATCTGTAGAAAATTTCAGGTAACATTTGTTAATTTCCATTCAGCAGTCGATCATAATTTTCTGATGCAAAAAATTTTTTTACGCCGTATTTGTTTTTCGATATAGCATTATTTTTGACAAGTGGGGGAAGTCCGTTGGGAAAAGATAAGATCTAATTTGGTCAATCAAGAACCTTGACAGAAAACACGATAACTAATCAAGTTACCATATAGGAACTGGTGCGTCTGCATGACGAGGATGACAGAGCCTACAAATTTTGAAGATCACATTATGCTGAGCGATCGGTCAGCAAATTTGAAATCGTACATTCGTCTCATTCCGAATTGTATATTAAATTGTTAAGATTTTAGTCTTACTGTCAGGAAAATTAATTGCGACATGACTAGTTCACCTGTATTTTTGAATGGTCTACATACTTAGTACACAATCACAAACATTGTGTGAGTCCCATTAGCAGATCTTATTGAAATGCATTTGAAAATCAGCATATAATGAACATTTCCATGTTTTACAATTTTTTTCAATAAAGTTGTGGTTTGTATAGCAAGAACAAGAATGTTACTAGTGGCTGATGCAGGTGAAAATGAGGTACTGTACAGGATAAGGCTCAATTAAATGATGTTGGTATTTTGGTGAGCACATGTTAGAAAACAATAAATGTACGGGCCCTGAACTTACTATTTTTTACATGATACAACAAACAAATCAATTACTTGTTGCGCTAACAGGTTATTAAGATGAAAAGATTTAGCGATTGGTGGTAGTCATTATTACAAGTAGTTTCACATGAAAAAATTCACGTGTTTTTTAACGAACGGACTGCATTTTGTTATTGAGATAAGCTTCCTTTTTATAGTCTCATTTTTTCATTTGCCACTCGATCCTGCATTTCAAGAGTTTAAATATTGAAGGGAAAAAAAGCTAACAGTAAAAATATTACGTATTTTGTAGCAACGCGGCATTTTTGAAATCCACAATACAGTGCTTAAAGTACACGCACTGACAATATAAAAAATGTAACATTTTTAAAATTGACTTTCTGATATGCAAATATCTGTTAAATAGTGAAAATTTTGGGACCCCAAAGTTTAAAATGACAATTTTCTCCTATCTTTAGCTGAGTGCATGACACCACATTCCCAAATATTTATAACATACCTGTGTGTCGGTAGCACTGCTTTGCAGCAGCTCCGATATGCTGAAAAAAACTTTTCGTGCAATAATTGTTTCTTGATCCGTTTTTTAACTTATTGCCCATCCTGTAAAAGTAAACAATAGGTTTTATCACATAGGGTTGATGTATGATAAATGCGATGTTCTGTGAAATAGCTTTCCGTGCACAATTTGGAACTCAACTAGGAGAATCAACTATCTGAGGTACTAATGAGGCGAAACATACTGATGAATTGTCAGATCTAATATTGTCTTTGAAGCTTATTTAACTAACGAGGAATTGCTGTGTAACTCAAAAATAATTTAAAGAAGGATGGAAATTTACGTCTACCTGGAAGCAGCAAAGCTTCTCTTGCGCCAGTAATTATCGGATCGACAGTCATTCGGTTTCTTAGGGGGAAATGTTCGGCAGCACAATTTAAACCTAATTTATTCATTTCACTGCAGTGGCGTTGCAGAATACTTCTCTCATCACATTGGTCATAACCTGCTGTTAATACCAAGACATGTACATCTTTACGATTACTCACAACCATGAGAGTTATTGGGCTTACCCGTTTGAAGCTCTTCCTGTAATTCTTCATTTCTTCTTTGCCTTTCTCTCATTAGCCTTTTTAAAAGCTCAACTCTTTATTCATTCATGTGTTCTGTCTCAAATCAAGTTTTCTTTCATTTCATCGAGATTGGTATTCTTCGTTTACTTGGGTCGCCCGTTGTCAAACTTCTTTGAACATTTACATTTTCTCTTAGTTGTCGTATTCTACATATATCTTTGACCTAATAGTACATTTTCTTCTTCACCACTTTCATTTTGCCTTCAAGTAACTTCTAATTCGTTCTTGCAATCTTGTAGCACTTAATTTGTCTTGTAACTGGCACGTGTGTAATCGCCTTCTTTCTTCTCAGACAACTTGTTTTTGTTGATAAGCTTCTTTTTTGACTTCCGTTTCTTTCATTTGCCAGTTGATGCTGCCTTTCCGAAGAAGTTTTCATATTAAACGGGAGAAAAACAATTAAAGAAGATCCATAATACCTGAAATTCCAAAACACAAATCTACATATACAGGGTGGCCCATTAGTAAGGTATCTTTTTAAAACTATTATAGCTATAAAACAATAAATGGTAAAGTGATTCGGTTAATTGAGAATGAATGAGATTTCGAAGTTTTCTACCAGCGTATCGAGTCTACCGACATCACAACATATCGCCCAAAAAATTCATAAAATCCACCCCCAAAATAAAACGCTATGCAATGGAACGAGCAAAAATAGTGGAATTTTACTTCCGATGTAATTGTTTGGTTACTGCAGTTCAAAGCAATTACAGGAATATTGATGGTATTGAAAAAAGTCCTTCAAAGAAGTGCATAAAAAATTGGTATTGAAATTTAGAGAAACTGGGACAACAGCAGACAGATAACGTTGTGGCAGGCCACGGACCATCGGAACTGGCGGTGGTCTTGTTCGGACCATACGAACAAGAATATTTGATACCTGAAATTGGAGATAGTAACACAGAGATTACCTTTTTCCAAGAAGATGGAGCTACAGCGAAGAAACAATACAAATATTAAAAGCAATTTTTCCAAACTATAATTTCTCGTTTTGGTGATATACCGTGGCCGCCTCGATCTCCAGATCTAAGTACTCCTGATTTCTTTCTCTGGGGGATACTTGACGGAAAATGTTTACATTGAAATGCCTGATACTTTACAGAAATTGAAACTAAACATCATTCACGAGATCAACATTTTACCAGAGACAGTAAGGAAAGTAATGAACAGCACCGTTGAGAGCACGCCATTGTTTGACTAATAATGGAGGTCATTTAAGAGCTATTGTATTCCATAGTTAAAACGTATATTATTTCATTTATAAATTTATCTTCAACTTAGAAATCTCTTGTTTGATTCTGAATTAACCATATCTCTTTACCATATTTACCTTTATAGCTATAATAATTTTCAAGAGGTACCTTACTTATGGGACACCCTGTATAATCGACTATGTATCTCCATCTCTCTCTCTGTATCTGTGTGTGTCCGTCCCATTACTTCCTATCTATTACTGAAGAAAAATTATTGAACCGAAATCAGAATGGATATGCATGTATCACAAGCATTGTATTGTGGATACTAAAGGCACCGAATCATTATAAATTCCTCAATTTTTTCTGTTACTAGTTTTCTTCTCCTACACGGCCATGTTATCGGTAGATAAAATTAAGTGGAAGTTCTGAATAAATACATGAAAAATATTCAGATTCTGATAATACCACGGGTACAACTGAAAAACGTACTTTATTTTAAAGATCCTGAACTTAATCACTTAAACCAAGGAATGTCAACGGGTACTATCTGGGCCATGTGATTGGTAGATAAGATACACAATGGAAGTTCTGCATATATCAATGAAAAATATTCATTTAAAGCACAATAATTCGTCGCAAACCTTTAATGAATTCATCTTTATAATAATTTCAAATCGGTCAAATATAAACCGTGGAACTTCCATGGGAACTGTCTAGTTTTCTCATATTATTAACACAGTGCGACACCAATAAAAAAGACAAATATATGTGAGTACACAGCGGCTTTATTGTAAAGGCTTAATTTTTATCATCATTCACTTTAACTAGTTTCCGCTCAACTAAGAGGTACTTACCTTAGTTGAAATTCAGTTTCCGTAACACATTTCAAACAGATGAAGAATGAGGAATAAAGAAACTGAAACGTAAACGTTTGTTATATTCATAGTTTAACCACCGCAGCCACAATAGGAGTAACGTTCAAACATTTAATATTTAGATAGGAACTCAATTAGTTTCTTTCCTTCATTACGTACTCTTCAACTTCTAAATCATTAAAATTCGTTTGCCTAATTAGTGCTGGTCTGGTTGAGCCCAGCTGTTACTAGTTTAATATCGCGACAACACAGCGCTTCATTTTGCTTCTGCTCAGCTCGATGTATCCTCCGAGGCACAAAACAAGCAACCTTAATTCGACATATGAAGTCTCTTCAAAATAACAAAAATTTGAAAATATCTTGAAGCCCGTAGAAGACTTTAACCGCTTCGGTTGTTATTTCTTCAAGATGCATATCTACATGATGTCTGAGCCGTAGCGTGAGCACGTCCCTAATACAAACTGCATTGTTGAAACTCTCCACTCAACTAAACGGTCAGCAGTCAACGTAAATACGTCTTCTAATGCAAGACACCAAACGAGCGCAAATAATTAGTCTCAGTTGGTCCTAGGCGCAATCATCGGGAAGATGAAAACCGAAATAAGAACAGGAAACCATGACACTTCAAC
>VCRD01001579.1:52048-86937 GCA_006783055.1 Trinorchestia longiramus | reverse complement strand
ACTATTTGGCATTTACACCTATTGCTCAGGGACTACCAACCGTACATCTGGTTGATGTGCACTCATGGCCAGTCAATCTTATGCTCGTTTCTATATGATGTTGATCAACACTTATTCAAGTACGGTAAATCAATTTCTTTGTTCGTAAAAAATTTCACTCAAGTAAAACATAAAAATCACAATGCTAGTATAATTCAGGGTGTAGTTCACATAACCAGTAATTTCCACTGTTCAACTACACTTGGCCAAAAGATGTAGGAGTTTGCAACATGCTTTCACAACCCCATCGCACTAAGTACATATCTTTAGAACTTCCATGCCTTTTTGAAACTTGACTAGATGATACATGAACGACAAACTGCGATTCAGGGAACGAAACTATGTAAACGTGTCATTTAGAACCGCATGTCATCACATTCAGCGTGCAGTGGCGACATCATAATCTCCCTGCCATAGGGAGATAGAAGCCCAGGCGCAGCGACGTCCAGCGGCTCCTCCTCAACGCCCGTAGCCTTCTCTTCGTGTTCCGTGGTATGCTCCAGCAGGCCCGCTAAGACATACACACGTAACTTAAATATATATGCAAAAGATAAACATTTGGTATCTACACAATTCATTCAACTATTTATCAAGCACTCCCAGGAATACTAGTGAGGTTAGTGATTCGATCATTTCGCTCCGTACGTGAAATTCTCTTGGAATCTTACTGGAGGGAAGTTCTCCAAATCACAAGCAACAAAACTTAAATATTTGAACACAAGCACTACTACTACAGGGTGTCCCAGAATTAACTGACTATTTTCAGCCTTTGGTATCCACAATACAATGCTTGTAATACATGCATACCCGTTCTGATTTCAGTTCAATAATTTTTCTTCAGTAATAGATAGGAAGTAATGGGACGGACGGACACAGAGAGATGGAGATACATAGTCGATTATATATGTAGATAAAAAGGGTCAGTTAATTCTGGGACACCCTGTATTAGAAATTGAAAAGTCACAGGTTTTCAGTCAAGTTAACCTGGCACGAACATTAGCAGGGCAATCGGAGGCCTTGTCACTAATCGTTCGGCAGATACGTTCGAGAATCCATAGGATAAGATAATTACGTTGCAGCTGCTCATCGAGAACAACTTAATAATGCAATAAATGCTTTTCGGAGCATTACTCTGTTTTTTGAGCTGTAAGTCGGCTCGCGTTTTCTTTTCTTTATAATGTTTTATCCTGCTGCACTTTTGAGCCTCTTTCGTCTAGGACCTCGGTGACGCAGCAATTCTCAATGTTCTATTTTTCATGTTTTATAGCTTTTAACGTTATATGTCAAGTCGTATGTCAGGGCATTTATTTAAGTTCTCTGTGGTATTCAAGTCCTCACAAGAGGCGTGACTGAATAGTTCCGTTCGATTCCTTTTACCGTTTTTTCTAAACCTAATAAATACTGCACAACGTACATCGTCTCCTGAGAGTGAAGTTTTCGAAGTGAAATTTCTATTATACATACAAAGAATTAGGATACGAAACTGGATGTGAAATTTAGACCAGATTTCCGTACATTCTTTAAATTAATGGTACGTTTATTTTCCCTTCGGAATCACTTGAGCCAAGCCAACAGCCCAGCCCTTGAACGAGTGGACTACTTTCGTGGTGTTCCTACCGATGCACTCTCTTAACCCTTAAATGCATGATTTTTCTGTACTGAATGAAAATTTTTTTTCAATGGAAAAACAGTTGAATTGAGATGTACTCCAGAAACAAGTTTCATGCTAATCACATCATTATTTATTGAAATAAGGGAATGTGCCACATAGGGCATAAACCGAATACATGGAGTCCCTCTGGAAATAATGAAATGTGCAATATATGGAACAAACCAAACATAGGATCCTTTGTACCCCGTATGAAAAAGGACACAATGCAAGTACAAGCTGCTTATGTGCATGAAACGGTGCATTACTGAAAAGCCATAAAATAAAAATATAAAGATCTTCCATTTACTGAACTAATAACGAGTGAGTGCATGTTTATCAATCTAAACATTCAAAATGCAAGTGTCAACAGACATTCTAGGTAGTTTTATGAGGCATGAAATTTTTTGCAACAGTTATGTTGCTGATTCAAACAAAGATGGACGGAGCATTTGCTGCATCTAATCAGAGACTTGGACTTGCAACCTGGCATCTTACATCGTTGCCTGGCAGACTGAACCTCTGGCCAGTGATTCAAATTGTCAAGACGACCATTTTTCAGAGGAAGAGTGGCAGTAAGCCCTCGAGTCCGCTTTACTTGAAGTTGCTTCTCAATATCATTTGAGGCATGTCTTCGAGGCATGTTATCTGGAAGATATATTTGTGAAATATGCTAGTACTATGTGGAATGCAGTAATACTGAACATCTCTTGTATTTAGCCTCAGTATTGTTGGTGATGGTGAGTATTGGTGATGGTGTGGTGAGTATTGGTGATGGTGTGGTGAGTATTGGTGATGGTGTGGTGAGTATTGGTGATGGTGTGGTGAGTATTGGTGATGGTGTGATAAATGGTGATAATGAGAATTGGTAATGGTGTGATAGATATTCATGGTGTGGTAAATGGTGATGGTGAGTATTGTTGATGGTGTGGTAAATGGTGAGTAATGTTAATAGTATTCTAGTTATTTATAGTTAATAATGTTGATAGTTTGATAGTCTATGTATGTATTTGCTCCTACTTGTAGTAATAGAGACCCAGCAACAATAGTTCTTATTCATGGTCGTTTATTTTGGTACTACTACATGTGGTAGCGCCTTGCTGGCTGTACCTCTATGATGGTAGGTACCTTGTCTATGGTACCTGCCACCGAGACATGGTACCTTGTCTATGGTACCTTAAAGTTTTACCACCAGCTTGGTCGACTGGTGAGCGAGTCTGCTTTCGAGCGGGAAGACCCGGGTTCGAATCCCGCTGCCGACATGGTTGACGCGGCTAGAAATATGGCATGGGACTTGGGTAAATAACCGAATAATTATCGAAGTAATTATCCGACCCAAGAATGGGCCAGAAGGTTCGTTCCTATAGCCTCATTCTATTCTATTCTATATTTTTATTATTCAGGGTTATGTATGAGCATAGAAGTAAGATAATTTATCTATGTGCCGTCTGTAGCACAAGTGACAACTAACAGGAAACAACATCAAACTCAGTTTGTTCCTTCTATGGCACAGAGATAAAATACACATTCATGCTATCAATAAACCATCAAATTGTATTTCTAATGAAATCTTTATAATCTTCATACATTTTTACATGTAATCATATTTTTACTTACCGGAAATTGTGTAACAATAGTCAGGACAATGACAAAATTCGAGACAGCGCAACACTCTTTCCACCAGCACCGCTAGTGCTACACTGTATGAACAGGCAGAGAGAAAGGTTCACTTCCTGTGTTTGATGCTTGTTCAGGACTGAGATGAAACGTGCCACATGAGGAACAAGCAGTTGTAATACCACCATTTTTTATTATTCAACTAACAAATTAATTATTTTCAGCATGTGCCATGTATGGCACACCATGCATTTAAGGGTTAAGGATCGACTTCAGAATCCGTGAATTGCTCTTGAGACATACTGGTCCGTTTTGAACCCTTTTTAACTTCTTGTTCATGTAAATACTGCAACTATTTTTCTTCTTCAAACGAATGAATGTTTCTACAACGTCTCAAACTTATTGCTACAGTATGAGGTTTTTGAATCTGTTCATAAGCCCGGCATCACGGCAACAGCGGGAAATCTAAAATTTCCCGTGAACTTCAAACTAACCTCAGACTGGTGTTATGATCCCCCTTCTCAACTAAAAATGAGAAGGATTTTGCAGCACACCATTTGTCAACAGTTTGATATATTCACAATAGCAACGGAACAATTGGGGAACTCTTTTTACATTTCTTATTTCAAACAAAGACTATTCTCATTGTAGTACAACTTCATATCGGCACAACGTAACATTTACTTAGGGAAATTTTAATTTCTTGCCTCATAAGTTCTTGAGCAAGTAACAGGGTTTCTTGGATTTCAAAGCTCAATAGATATGGGAGTCATAGTTTAACCGCAACTAATAATTGCAAAAGTTTCCTGAAATACATAGGTGTGTCCACACGCACCTACGAAACTTCCATGAGCCGAGATGTGTGTCGTACGACAGTCACACTCTTTATACTCGGTAGCAACATTCAAATATGAGAGAATTTTGAAAAAAATTGAAATGGGTTAACAAAAATTTCCATAGATGAGCCATAAAGAACGTCTTCGTAGATCTCTAGTTATTTTGCAATTATTTTACAAAAAACAGCTAAAAAAATATTTCATAAAAATTCTAAAAATATATATATATGAAAAGCTGTGAAAAACGGTGATTAAAGAAAAATTACACTCAATTATCCCTTCAAAAATATGGTTCATGAAACTGGAAGGGGAGAAAATACGGTACAGTTCTTTCTTCTCTCTTTTTCGGATACCAGACGTTCTAATTTAATGCTCGTGCATCACATCCATTATTTCTTCTTAGTTTTTTGGCGGAGGGTGTGGTTTGGAGGAGAGTTTTGCTGAAGAGTTCGTGGTGCTGAAGACCAAGAAGTCTATCATACAAATGAGCTAAAAGCTCACTGATTTAGGTCCGATGGTGCCTGGTCTTGCATTTGTATGCTCTTTAAAGCAGGGATACAACAGCAAGATAACACACAATGTTCAGGTGCTAAGTCCAGATAGTTGCCGGGTACTATGGTACGTTTCTCCTAGTGGGACTCTGACTAAAAAGAGGCTGAGGTTAAATATAGGGGAACATAATTCCAGCGGTTGTGTGACTGATTACTTTAACTTTCGTCCACTTTCCAGACATGGGAAGGAGTGTCTAGCTGTGTAGATTATCACTGTATTTTGCTCTAACTCTGATACGTGAAATATGACAAAACTACGCAGCATGCACTCATGTTTGGCATCTCTACAATAATTCAATTGTCATTGGGCGAATCGTACCCAGTGGTCTAGAAGTCAGAGTAGATCAGACAAGAGTTTGCGCTCACCCTGATCAGCAGGAACAAAATCGGGCTGGTCAGTCGCCTGCCACTCGGTCTGCTTGCTGCTGATGCGCTTGGTGCGACCGCCGTCCCAGTCAGCACTGTTCTTCAGGGCAGATGTTATTGCCCGAAAAATTTCTTTCCGCGGTAGAGAGTGATAATTTGGTGAAGACAATACAGCATCTGTGATGGATAGACGCTGCTTAAACTCATTGAAGTTAGCTTGGAGAATATCTGATAAATGGCATACTTTTAGACTAAAATTCTCACCGAAATCTAGATACAATCATTGCTATACTTACGTTCAACTGCTTGGTAAGCAGGGGAATTCTTAAAAGAAATTTTCGAGTGCTCCCTTCTTCGACTCAAGCCAGTCAATGAATACTTTGCTGCTAACTCCTTGGACATCAAAGACTTCATCATTTGTGTTACGGTTCTTGAAAGCGTACACTCACTGATTTCACTCAAAAATTGAATCTGAAAACCAAAAATATATATTTTTAAATCACTGTGCGACGGACAACAAGTTACAGATAGAAAACAATATAAGCGACCTGGAATGGTAATCCAAAATGAATTTAAAACTAGAAGTAATATTCGCTTACCATCTCAGGATGGTGTGCTATTTGATCCAGTTCGTCACTGGTCTGGGCTGGAGCTAGGCGGGATCGCATTACGTTAGGCGGAAAAGCCTTCGTAAAATCCCGTCTCTTTAAAATAAAGTTGTTTTCCTCAACAATTGCTTGGATAGATTTGACATTCAGTTGAATGTCATTGATCTTATCCTTCAACTTAGTCATATTATTTTCAAGAAAATCCAGCCGGTCATTGGTGTTCCGTCCGTCATTGCTACACGAGGGAGAACACAAAATGAGCATTAGTTGATGCAGTTTATTGTTATCTACAATTTAATATCACAAGGAATTCATTTCAATGTAACTAATGAGAAATTATTTGTGTAGTGGAATACTTCGAGACAAAAACACTCACTTCCTATGATCATTTTCTCTTTCATGGAGAGTCTTAACGGAAGGCAAATCCCTCACAGCCGCACAGTTAGTGTTCGTAACTGGAAAAATAATGGGGAACGATGAATGTCTTGTCAGAATTTGCATCATCATTATCATCAGGATGAAATAACCATAAACTACTCCCATGGAGCAATCATCATAGAAGAACTATGTAAGTATCTACCTCGAGCAGCCCTGTAAGAGTATCAAATTTCAGGGTATTGAACCGCAAAGCAGGATCAACCAACAAACAAGGGGCAGCATAAACATCGAAATAAAGAAGAAAATAAAAACCGAGCTATTACTTGAATACGCAGATATCCTTGACTCTGGCCTTCTACATGAGAGAGAGGAGGAAAGGAAGATACGTCTAATGACTAAATGATGGTTGAAATAGATGTTCCCTTTACTATGACACAACAAAGTTAAGCATCACTACGCTCGATTTGATACCTTAATGCTTCGTCCCAGACTAGTAGCACATATGGTACATATTTATAACTAATGTTAATGGTAGCAAATAAAATTTCCCTTGCACTTAAATCAAAGAGTAATGGACCATATACAGCTTACAGCAGTCAAAATATTACAGCAGTCGCTATTCACGCTAAAACAATATCAAAAGAGACGACTCTTAGTCACAGAAAGGCACGTTTTGTATCTGACCTCAAGACACATTACATCCAATTAATAAAAATGCAAGTTTAGTGAGAAAACGCAAGAGCTTATTTACTTTGAGCTAGACAGGTTTGATCATTTCAGTGTGTCACCCTTCACTACATACACTGGCAGTATCAACAATACAGAATGAAGGCGATATTAGACACTCATGGGAGTAATTGAACCTATGCGTTCGTTCCAAGGAGGAACAGGTGAGGAAAAAGAGGTAAGCGAAAAAGAGGTAAGGAAAGAAGGGGGTGAGTAAAAAGAGGTGAAGAACAGGTAAGAAAAAGCGAAATCAATTAAACAGAAAACATTGAGCAGTAAAATAAAATTTACTTAGCTCTATTCTAATATAATTGACGCTACATTTAGAAATTAACTAAAATTTATTCCTTAAAGATATGAAGTACGTACTAGTTAAAGTGGGGTTTGAAGATCCATTTGTTGCCACAGAAGCTTCTGCAGCCGAGGCAGCAATTTTAGCCTGATTGGAAAAACATTAGCTTGAAGTACTCGCAAAATTTGGATTCAGACACTTGCAAAAATATCAATGAATCCATAAAATAATCATTAGAGGAGCATTCAAGTTATAACACCAATACTTTTCTCAGGACTGTGAATAAACAAAATATAGTTTGATTTAAAATAAGCGTTGTTGTGAATTCGTGACAGAGATGGCAACACTATCCGGCACACGGAACTCCAGTGGCAGCGACGAGTGTGAGGACATCTGCATTTATTATACACACCTTCCGAAGTTCCTGTAGTTGTTGCTCTAAATCTCGGATCTCTTCCTCCAAACGCATGACAGGTTTAGAGGTTTTTGCACCTGTCAAAAAACACATTATTAGAATGTATGACATCAATTTTCTTTCTTTTATGTCTTATAAGCTGTTTATTCAAGTTTCAAATATATATATTTAACTCACACATGACTATTGTATTTTACTTTGCTCTTGTTCAACCACTGCAGCAAGATATTTAAATTACTTTGCTTCGTGAAGCATAACAATCAGAAACACTACAGTAAGCTCATAAAGCTTAACTTTGTAGAAATGAACTTGACAAACCTAATTTAATTTATTAACTGAAATAAAACTTTACACTGAAATAATTATTCTAACTGAGGCTAGATATAACATCAACAATTATTATCTTTCAATTTCTTTTGTGACTTTATTGGAATTAAGTTTTCCATTGGTCCACTAACTTGAAGATATTTTTACTTTTTCTTCGATACCACCATACGTAGACAAAACAAAGATTTCGAAACTAGTATGTATTGCAATGTACTTGGTTGTACAAGACAAGGTATTTAATTTTGTTTGCTCTTTACTTATCTTCACTTCAAAGGGATGCAGTCATTAACTGAGCATTGCTTTAAAAAGTTTAATTTTGTTCACATAAGTGGTGTTACTACACACTACATTTATTTCTAAAACAAGGAATTTTTGATTGTTTAGTGAGATTTATGCAAGTCTCAAATCCATTTCTCTTAAAATTATTTTACAGTACTATACTAAAGTCAGTAATCTAAGAATACAATAGAATGAGACCACAGGAACGAGCAGTTTGTCCATTCTCAAAGTGCTCACTAAATCCCATGCCGTTTAATGTAAAAGTATCAATCACGCACATACACCTCAATCGTACACAGACATTTCAGTCACACGCACGCACAATAACTCACAGGCATTTTAGTCATACACAAGCACTACAAACACAGGCCACGAGAGTTAAGGATATGGAATCAGTACTTTATAAAACTGGGATAATCCTTATCCAATATTTCCTGAGACAATTTTTGAATGTATTTACAGTGCTAGCAGAAATAATAACCTGCAGTCTTTTTTAAGCTAGCTATACCTTGATATGAATTCTAATAATGTAGTCAATAAATTTACCATTGGTTCATTATACTAATCTGAGCAAAAGAACATTCCGTGGTGCAGTACCTAAAGAAATCAACTGGATCCTTAAATTTAACTAGCCAGCATATCAAATCATGAAGGAATAAATCACTTCTTCACACTAAACATTATATCTTAACACTGGACTCTAAGTAACTTTTATCATGGACATCTCAGATTACTTATAATTCAAACTCAAGTTAACATATTAAACTTGTCCAAAAAACTAAAAAAGTATTTATTTAGAAAAAAGCTCTATGTTCAAGAGAACAAGATTTTAACAACTGCACGCTTTGCAAAGAATGTGTTTTTCTACCTCAAATCTTGATCGGGTATGACTTAATTTGACTAGACATCCCTAACTTGAAAAAACTTTCACTTGCTCAGAAATAATCCGAAAGAATAGAACTTCATAACCACACCTAACACTACTAAGCTTGATTAAACACAATGAAACTTGTTCAAACAGTTAAAACCAGTAAAAAAACATAAACTTTACTGATCATAAGTCAACCTGATCAAACATAGCCAAACCTAATCAAACAAAGAAACACAACCAAAAATAGTCAAAATTGATAAAACAGAACAAAATTTGATCAAACTCAACTGCTTTATATACTTCCATGAAATTAACAAAATAACTAACCTTATTGTACTCACTGTGCCTAGACTTTGATAAACTATGATATTGACTAGTTTCATTCATTTACTCCAAATTTAATTACCAAGCATTTCTTCTGAACTTACTCCACTCTCTGAAATGCGTCACTTCAGGAGAAGCTTCAACTTCATCCTCCAGTGGCTCTGGCTTCACATCGCATTCGATGAACTCAATAGGACCGTCTGCCGATAAAATAGTTCATCAATATCTACATACTTAAATTTGACCACACTTTACTGAACCCTACTTCAATCAGTACACAACTGAAATGAACCAAAGAATTTAGCTAACATGTTACAAACATAGTTGACATCAGTAATAATTGAATATATAATCAATAACAATAAAATACTCTCATAATAGTTCACTTAAAAAATTCAAAGCATGTTATTATGGGAATTTGTAGAATCATGGAACAAGTAAACATAAGGAAATTTAATTTTAACTCAAGCTTTCACCTATTTTGTTAAAAATTGTACAATGCTAGACATTTAACCCACATTCAACTTTCAAGATGTGATAATAATGATAGTAGTGATGACAATGATAATAATGATGGTAGTGATGACAATGACTGATAAAGACGAGAGTGAGGGTGATAATGGTGATGGTAATAATGATGATATTAATGGTGGTAGATGGATATTCAATAATTTATATATTCAATGGTGATGTCCAAGCAAGAAAAAATCAAGATGTTCAAAATAGTTTTGGAGTGTCAGGGTCCAGCAAAGTAGCATCTAGAGATTTACTGACCCACATGCATTTGGTTTCCGACACATTCTTGTAATCCATAAACATGAATCACTTAGCATTTCCCACTCTTAATTTATCTGCACAATCTCAATCTGTACGATATCAATCCTAATCTACCTTTAACACATCTTACACACATTATAAGTTTTTAACTAGTTGATGCTGATAACTTATCTCGACACAACTGCAAGCTAACTCTTCATTTCAGAACTTACTCAGAAAGAAACCATTACATACTTTATTCTCAAACAAATCTTATCCATTTTGTAACTTATTTGCATCATGACTGTAATTCGAATCGTACTTAAAACATAGGTATGGTTGAAGAAACTCGCTTCCTATTTGCTATCTCTGTTTTCATATTGTCACACTGTATAAAAGTCAAAAATATCTCTCACTTGAACTATATTTTCCATGCAAAATTAACTTTTATTGTTAAAGCTTTCTTAAAATTTTAGTGCAACAGTAGAATTTTAATATGAATATAATTATTTGCATAAAATAACCATTCCTTGAAAGACTTATATGAGCAATAACTTTAGTATTTCATGTTATGCTGATAGTGTACATGAACTAGTTAGTTTAGATTTGTTTACTTACAAATATACAAATAGTTGTTTGTGTTATGGTAAGAAATGTTTAAAATTGTTCAATGGATCCTCGAGAATCAAACCATACAATGAAATTATAATCCAATCTTCCCTGCACAGCAGTAGAGGATATTCATTTCATTTAAACATTATGAACATATCAGTGACATAGAACATAAAATGGATAAGGATATGATGTAAGCCAAAATATGACAGGTTATTAAATTGGCAATTCTTACCATTAGAAAAATTCTGTAAAGCACACCATGTATGATTATACTTGATATGAACCAAACATATTTTAATGTTACAGTAGAAGTCTTTTTAACCGGCACCCATGGGACTTTGCAGTTGCTGGTTAATATCACCCAAGTAACCACAAACAATTCATAGACACACTAGACATAAGGAAAACAATATCAATTGCTTAAAGCAGTTAAAGAAGAAAAAACAATCAAAAAATGCATAAAGCTTAGCCAGCGAGTGCTGGTTTAAAGCAATTCTATACTGTAATTACAAGAAATTACATTCAGATACAGCAATAAACTGCAACATTTCAAAGTTTGATTGTTGTAGCAAGCATTGCAAAACCTCTACTAAGGAATATGAATATTTTAAACTCACTGCTGGCTGATGCTTTTGGTTCTTCTTTTGCAGACTTAGGCAAGGCATCTCGGTCATTTGTGGGCTTCAAGGTAGAATTGCGCTCCTTGCCTTGACACGCAGAGCATGACCAAACTTCAGAAGTGTTACAAACTGAACAACAGACTGAGAATGAGGCAGGCATCTAGAGGAGAAGAAACATCTCATTGAACACCATGATTTTAAAGAAAACCTAAAAATACCATAGTTATTCAATAGAAAGCTCTCATAAAAGAGAGCATCTATACATAAAATAAAGAAAAATCTCTGAATTAAACTTCTGATGCAATGTTTAATAAAATAAAATACATTTTAAGGTAAAACATTTTTAGATCTACATATATGAAACTATTTGGATATTTCTAAACATACTAAATTTTTTTAATAACCTACAACACCATTACACCTAAAAATACAGACACAAAACCAGAGATGACATGAAACATCAAAATTGAATACAAGTATAGCAAAACAAACATAGAATAAGATGCATAGATGCCACATGGCAGGCTAATGTACCCATTGGCTAGTGTCAAAATAACAGTTGCTATTGGCTGGTATAGTTTCACCATTTTAATGAAAGTATTTTGCTTCAAAATATATAGACAGTCCCACTGTAATTTTTTATTTAAATACTTAAGAATTTTTATAATAATGTAACATTTAAATGAGAATTTTAGTAGTACAGAACTTTATATGTACTTTATAGGTGTGTACCTATTTGAGAGAAAAAATTTTCTTTAACCTAAACAACTTGCATGGTAATCATACCACCTTTGAAATTAAGAGGTTTTAAATTATGATAACTTAGAAATAGCATAAAACTACCCATTAAAGGGGCTATGCCAGAGGTATCAACTGATATAAGGGAAAATAAATAGATCAATTTTATTTACTCCAAAAATTTCAAAGCTCAGGTTCTGCCACTTACTAAGAACAGTAACATCGATTGGCTTGTAAATTCATTACATTTATGATCTTGATTTACATTCAAGTTACATAAAGTCTCCAAGAGTTACAGCTAAATTTATAAATAGTATTAGGTTTACTGATAATATTTACTTCATGGTAGGAAGAATAACAAATGTGTATTGAATAGAAATGAGCAAGCCTGTCTGGTCCAGTTAAATTTTTCTTACTCATAAACTTTTATAAATACCATATTTGAAGTTACTGCTCATGTGTTTGTGATGAATAAAGTAAATTAAAACAAAATTGATAAACAACTTTTCTTAAAAACATGCCTCATTGACAATGGGGTTTCTTAGATTAAGCTGGGGGACTATGATTATGAATGAAGACTATGACTCATGTTTTTTCAACAAATAATACTATCTAATCAAGCACAAAATAATAATTGTTTCATTTAATCTATTATTCATTGACTATTAAAATGAATGATAATAGTTCTTATACCAGCAATAAAATTATTATCTAAATGAAATAATACTTTAATGGGAGTCAATAAATACCAGTTATGTATTAAATCTATAGCACTGGTAATTAATTTTCCAAATATACTCTTTTCATATTTAATTCACATTATCTTCACACAGTATTGAGAATATTTACATGGTTTTTAGTTCAAAATTATTGATACTCATATTTTTAAAAATAATTTTGAACAACTCGTTTATTGCTACAACAGTCAAGTGATGTCTGGCTTGTGCTTATGACTTGCAAACCACAAAGTTGAGTTTTCATGCAGCATTTGATTTTTTCCAGCTTATTACACAAAAAACTACACTTTTCTCAAAATCTAGCTCACCTAACACCTCACTTAAGCCTCCATTTGAAGTTGCAGTACCAAACATGGGACAGGAATAGTCACTGGGCACTTCAACACTAGCCTCAAACTAGCATTGAGGATTGGAAACTGAATAAAAATACATGTACCAAATACTACATCAGAAAGCAAGTTTTGATATGATACATAGTTAAAATAATTAACATTTTTCTCATGAGAAATCAATAAGAAACTAAACTTTGAACATTGATTTATCCTATAACACTTCTTTTGGAAGAAACAGACTATTGCTTAGATTTACTTTTATTCTTGAAATGTGATTAAAATGACAACAATTGTATCCTAAATGCATGAATAACAGACCTTGAAATGAACTTATACTCTTCATTCTTAGAAAATTAAATTACAGCAACATGATCACATGACAATAAAACAAATGTCAGTGGCTATTTCCAATATATTTTTCCTAATTTGATTGTAAAATTTAAAACTTAGTTTATCTGCTATCAAGTTATAACCACAGTAAATATCTCAAGTAACAAACAAGTACTGATAAAGAACTTAAGCTTTAGTGAGCCCATATCCCAGCATCCCATACAGTAGCAACAAAATATTTAATTGTATGAAGTAAAAACTTTTCAGAAGTTATGTCTGCAAATTTAGTGGAATGAATGGATTTGTTATTTATGTTTTATTTCATTAAAGAAAATCAGTGGCACAAATCATTCCTTGCAGCCTATGAGTGGAAATTTAAGGTGGAATAAAGATAACAAGATTAAGATAACATGGCATCACGAGGAAGTGTATGATGCACTAGCACTGCCTACCACAGTACAGAGAGAAAAACAAGAAAAAATCAAAAAGGTATGAACAAAAAGTACTCACTTTCCAATTGATGGAATCTTTTGGAATACTCTGAGTTGATCGAAAATATTGGAGAGGAGCAATTTGATGAGCCGGTGCAATTCTAGATGGGTTAGAGACCTGTAATAAAACTGGAGCTTGGATTGGAATACTCATTGGAGTACTAATTGAAATCCTTTTTGGTTTGATGGCAGGGAATGATATAGAAGTACTGACTGGGATCTTGATGGAGGTTTCACAATTTTTTCTGATGGGAAGCTTGGTTAATGCTGAAGAAATCTTCATCACTTTTGTTGGGGGCTCATCACCAGTTGATGCAGAAGCTCTGTTTGCAGGCAACATGACTTCAGTTTTGGCTGCCAGAAAAAAAATATATACATACATACATACCATTCAAAAGAATATAGCATCAAAATGAACATATATAGCATGAAAAACAATATGTATAGCATAAAATAAAATATGTACTGTATAGTATTATAAAAATATATATAGCACTAAAAAGAATACACATAACATCAAAATGAATATATATATATAAAACATGACACAGAATTTACATTGCATTAAAATCAACATTTTGGGCCAAAATCAAATGCCTAAATGCCTTATTATTATAATATCAATTAAGTAAAAATACAATAAGTATATTTGAGCAAAAATTGACAAGAAATCAGTGATACATATTGGATATAAAGTTTCTTTCTTCCTTTCTTACTCATATCTAGCAAAAGCCACTTGCCATGGTGTCTTTAGTACATGCTTGAATATGAAACCTTTAACCAAAGTACACTACTATAACACTTTTCTGGGAGTAAATAAAACCTTGTGTATCTCCATTATATCATCCATTGATATAAATTTAGAAAAAAGAACTAATATGAAAAGATGTATTGCTAAAACTAGTTACTGTGTCCAAAGTTTCAACTAAATATTTCTCTGACGTCAGGGCAAAGAATATTTGGGGTAAAGTGGCAGAATGGTTAATACAACAAGATAATGACTTGCATGAGAAATACGATCTAGAATTCTAGGTTATTGGGAACTTATTAAAGGTATTAACTCTTTTCTATTAATTATAGAAATCACATGTATATACAGGAAGTCCTCGGGTTACGAACGAGTTGTGTTCTTACGGACGTTCAAAAGCTAGTTTGGTACGCAAGTCGGAACTTGGCACTTCCATACGTAAATTATACTAACTAATGATAAGAACATGTACATAAATATAATATAAACAAAATAGTGTTCTGACTGGTAACCGGAGAGACGGGCTTATTCGGAAGAGCCTGCAGCTGGGGAGTCTGGACAGGCTGCAGAGGTAGAGGGCACAGGGTCTTGTTATGCAAGTTAGCTCTGGAGCAGAATCTATTAAACCAGCCCCTGCTAGCGGCAAAAACTTCACTTTCGAACTCATCACCCTTCTCAGCTTTAAGCATTTCAAATAAGCTCTTAGCCTTTTCTTGAATCAGCATCCAACTGATAGGCATATGATGCTGATTCTGGTCCTCAAGCCAAAGTACTAAAAGTCTCTCCATTTCAATGATAAGACTATTACGTTGCTTGGTTATTACTGTAGCTTTCATAGGTGCCGAATCCATAACATGTTCGAGAATTCGTTCTTTGTCTTTTACGATCGTCCCAACCGTCGAACGGCTCAAGTTCAAAGCTTTACCAATAATCGTCGGCGTTTCTCCCTCTTCAGAGCGCTTAATAATGTCTAATTTAAGTTCCATAGTGATAGCTTTCCTTTTCTTCGATGCACCATTAGCCCTTGATTCATCTTTACGTTTGGGAGTCATGATGAAAGTTCAAACAAGGGTAAAAACAGGAAAAAAACTACGGAGCGCGGAGATGACACCCGATCCTACCAAAGCAATATGGCGTACTGAGTTACGATCTTCCTCATTTATGCGCCGTGTTATGTCCTCAGGAACGCAAACAAAACAACTAGTCCTACGCTTCGTTCGCAAGCTACGAACGGATCGCCGTAAAGCGGAACATGAATTAATAGGATCTATGGGCGTTCGTTAGGTGAGTTGCCGTAGGTCGAAATGTTGTAAACCGGGGACTCTTTGGAAATATATATATCTGGCCAGGCTGATGAAACTCCCATTCGTTAACTATTTGGTAGAAAACCTATATTCTGCACTACATGCTGACGCTTCTCACCAAGTAAAAGTTACTGTTGCTTTCTTCCTAAAACGGGAAAAAAAAATTCAAACTTTCAACATGTATCAAAATAACATAGAACACCAGTTTTGCAAAATCAATAAAAATCAACTCAGTGATAATTGATTATCTAAAATTAATTGGTTGATTGAAAAATGACTAAATAGTTCAATTCTGTCAAACTCCTCTATTTTCACTCTTAAAATCAATAATTATTAATGACTCTTGAGTGTTTAAGGTTCAGGCAGTGAAAACTTTAAAATTGCTAATAAATGAGCTTCAACTGATGACATATACTCCTTTCAATTTACTTTAACCTAATATTCCAAAGATATCTGAATTTACTGCTCAATTACTGATCATATTTCAGTTACAGAGGTGTTTAGCTAGTTACTTGGCATTGGAATTGCTTATTCAACTTGTACTTAACATTTAGGCTTGAAAAAGTACAATTTTTAGTCTTCAGAGAATAGTAGGTTCATCATGTTCAATTATTTTGGGAGATTAAATTTTCAGGAAATCTTGAAGACATTAACAATTGCAGAACAATAACCCAGTGCATGACTTAGACTTGAGGGCCAGGTTTGGCAGGTGCCTTTGGAATGGCCAAATACATACCCTTAACTCCTTAACTAGGCATCTGGTAGGCTGTGTATTTCTTCACACTAAGTTTATTAAAAAGAAACATTAGGATCAATCATCTAGTTATGTGAATCCTGCATCATTTCACACATATTTAAAAAGATCTCAACCTATTAACAGTTATGAAATGCAATGCTATCCATAGTAAATTGTAAACAAATATTTCCAGGATCAAAAATTGAATACAAAAGGAGGACAAATATCTTTTGACTTTCTAAAGCAGAAGTATTATTTTGAAGATGATGTTTTTCAACTTCATCAATACAGTTATAAAACTATAAACTGTATTTAATTTTGATTCATAGAGAATAAAGGTAACAAAGGTCCATTAAAAATGTGCAATTTTCAGAACTAAACCTCAAAAAAACAAAAATAAATAAATAAAACTTCCCATAAAACTTTGCCATCCTATTACAGCATTGAATTGATAGAGCAGTAAATTTGGCAGGACTGCTTTAAATAATGTGATACTATTGGCTTGACAAAAATAATACATTTTTTCCCATTTAAGAAAACATTCCATTAACAATCCAACTAAAAACACTTCTGCACATAACAAAACGTTAGTTCAAAAACAAAAAGCTCAGAATATCAAATAATATATTTGAATGTAGAAAATTATCTTTTACAGTCTAAAAAAAATCACCTAAATTTTTCTAAATGATATTTATATTGGGAAAACAAACAATTAAGGATATTCAAAAGGGTGAGATGAATTAATTTACATGGAAGCCAAATTCAATAAATCATGAACTATTTACTAACTGAATGGTCACTTTCAATTATAAACATAATGATGAAAAACGTTCTTAGCTTATATTAATTTACTTATTCGACACTCACCTTCATTACACTGAACACTGTGAATACATTGCTGTGGTTGGTTAGTAGAACTGGAAATATATTGTTGAGGTATTGCACCCTCATTGAGCCCTTTCCTAGTCCTGAAAGGTGAAAATATTCTTGCGAAACTAAACTTGTCAAAGTGCTTGGAACATATATAACGGTGGCTTCGTATTTGATTATAAGATAACTTTTTCAAATCTTCATTTCCAGATGCAGCAATCCATTCCGGAATTAATTTTGTAGGAAAATGGAAAAACCTAAGCTTCGAATCGTATTTGCTATTACTTGAACAATTCTGGTATGAACATTTTTTATAGCGTTTAACAGGAGGCGCCATCATAATAAAAAATTAACATTGCACAGAACTCATTCTTCTCACTTCTCATGATTTAAGAGTGTCCCCTACAGTACGCCTATAACACAGTAAAATATCAGTAAAGTAAACATAGTACTAGCATGAGAAAATTAGGGAGACAGGGACGTCATGAAAAGCCAAGACGTGTCAATGACGTGTCTACAAGGCATCCAATCATAGCACGTGAGCGCCCTTATGATTCATATTGTCGCAAGACAGATAATTTCTGTGCACTGTTTATTTTTTGTTTTGATGGCAGCTCCTGTTAAACTTTCTAAAAAATGTTCCTACTGAAATTGTTTAAATAATAACAGACACAATTTTGAGCTTTGGTATTCTATTTTCTCATAAAATTAATTTCAGAATGGATTGCTGCATCTGGAGGCTACCATTAAAATTTCAGTTAAAAAGTTATTTTGGAATCACATAAAAAACTACTGAATTATCTGTTCCAACACTTAAACAGGTAATATACTAGTAGCTTGTTGTGTGCAGAATTGTTCTAGTTAGATTCTTCTTCTACTTTATTAAATACGAGTATATAAATGTAATGTTTATATCAAGCTAATTAACTTTCCATTATTTACAAAAATTATGAAAAATTCAATGTTCTAATAATACAATGTTACATGAGTAGGAAAACAGAGTCTTATGATGTAAATGAATCATGAAGGAACAGCGTCTGGCCTGTCACTTTCTGAAGCACAACTATCGTGGGAGCCAAATATGTTCACTGCTAAATAATTCACCGTATAATTATAATTTGCCGTTATCTCTCTTCTTAGTGAGATATCGTAAATTTGTCGACTCTGGAGTTAAACGGTTGGAAATTACGTAATGATATGAAAAATTATAGTTCAATTAATAATCGCTTAAACTTCATCACGTAATGAAAGTACCCGCAGCCAAGTGGTCGAAAGCACTGAATACGTGTACAGTCGTACCTCGGTACTCGACCGCCTCTATACTCGACCAAAAAATTCGAGTAGTAAATGCATCGAACCTCGAACAGATTTTCGGTACTCGACTAGCCCGAGTAGACCCGAACGCGCTCCTCAGCCCTTCTCGGCCAGCGGGGAAGCGTCAGTTCGACTCAGACCGCCAGTACTTCTTCCATGGGAAGAAGTAGGGGCATTGAGGTCAACAGAGAGGACATCGATGAGCTTGTGGAAGGCCACTCTTCTGAGTTGACCACAGAAGAGTTATTGTACCTGCAACAACAGCAGCAGCAAGATTTGGCTCAGGAGCAGGAATCCTCAGAAGATGAGGATGTATGTGAGGAGGCTTCCAGTGCAGTGATCAATGGCATGTGTGCTAAGTGGGGTGAGTTGCAGGCGTTTGTTGAAAAATACCATCCTGATACAACAGTCAGTAACCGTGCTGTGATAATTTTCAATGACACTGTTATGGTGCACTTCCGAAAAATAGTGCAGAAAAGGCAGAAGCAACTGACAATGGACAGGTTCCTTCTTAAAGAAAAGAGGAAGGCTACTGCCCAGCCAGATTCACCTCCACGGAAGAGAGAGAGAAGGGAGAAAACCCCTGAAGGCGCGTTACCTAGCGTCATCATGGAAGGGGATTCCCCTTCCAAGGAGTAACCCTCCCTCCCGTCCTCTCCACATCCATTCCTGTATGCCATCAACCACTCTCCAAAACGTAAGTAAATTATACAAAATAGTTCATAATGCTTTATTAATCTTTATTATGTACTGCTTGTGCACATTTACGTCTTTATTGTTGTTTAGATACACGTTCTTATAATATTTTAGGTATTTTTCTTAATGGTAAGAACGGATTAAAATACTTTCCATTATTTCTTATGGGAAAATTGGTTTCGGTGTTCGAACAAATCGGTGCTCGACCACCATCTCAGAACGGATTATGGTCGAGTACTGAGGTACGACTGTATTCTTCTTCTTCCAAGCGCAGGTTCGTGTCCAAGCAACGGTATCTCTTTTTTATCATTCATGGGCTGTGCGCCCCGCCTGCATCTGGCGCCCCGCATTTCAAAACAATTTATCAATCAGTGCCCTTCGAGATGACTACGTCACTGTTTGAAAAATACTTACGTTATACTGTGGGTCATGTCAACCCCCAACTTTGCCCCTACTATGCTTTACTCTGCTGTGGGGTTGGCATGAACCACTGTATGACGTGAGAATTTTCAGGCGGTGATGTGATGTCGTCATCCCACCTCGCGCTGATTGGTCAATATTTTGTGCGACGGGGCGTCAGACGTACATATGCAAAGCCTCTGCCCAAATTCTCAATGTGCAAGCTATTCGTGAAAATGTAATAATCCTTGATTTTATTGGATCATATTTAAATGTTTTAATTCTACGGTTCGTAAAATCACGGCTTTGTAGAAGTTAATGATGCAGAAGCATTCATTTATCAATTAACTTTCTTCTATTGTGGGTATATCCCAGTGGTTCTGAAACTGTGCGTCTGGGCACATTGGTGCGCCCCAGAGCTTTTTCAAGTGCGCCTCGCACCTCGTAGCAATCATGAAAATCTACGTGATCCAGATATGAAAGGTCAATGTACACAAAGTTACTATTTTTCGTTATTTCTTTCCAAACACTGATTGTTTCGTTGCCTGCTCATATTGTGAGATTTTTGTTTTGATTTTTTTTGACGACGAGAACGTGAATCTTGGGTTATTTAGAATTTCATACTAAGGTTTTGCTAAAATTCTGATCGGCATCCCTTAAAGTGAATTAAGTGACACCATAGTTGTCAGAACGTGCGATTTATTGCGAAAGTTGCTACTTTTTGCAAATGTGTGCGAATTTTCATGTGGCGGTGGGTGCTCTCTCTCTCTCTCTCTCTTTCTACACGGTTACTGTATAAATATGTAATAATTACGAGCATTGATTGAATTCTTACAAAGTGAAGTGAACACACACATTTTACGTTAATTGCAATACAACCAATTTTCAAATTGAAGGAATCCAAACCTTCTGACATGAATGATATATTATATATTAATGAGGCCAACACAAGAAGGGAATAAACACAATTAATAAACTTAATATTCACTGGAAAAACACACCGAAAACACGTAAATGTTTACGTATACCCCTAGGTACTGCTGTTCTATCATCTATGATACTACGCATAGAATACCTACCACTTAAGGATTTTATGATAAGGCATTTTTAAAAACCAATGCTGTTACATTTCTTATGTAGCAACTTTATTGGAAATATACGTTTTTGTTGTTGTTTTTGTTGTTTGTAAATATGTCATGAAATCAATGTGATCTATTTCCTCAAATCAACCAATTCCCCTCACAATAATTATTTAGATCACACAATGCCGAGTGGTTGCGGAATTGAAACACTGCTCCATCTAACAACACATCCTAAATACATGGGAACATTTCAAAATTCACTGAAAATTACTCCAATCCTATCACTTAATCTCACTCTTAATACTTAACCAGATATACTCGCATGAATTAATAATCACTGCAGCCCCATTCACCAATTTCACTGCCAAATTATTAAGTCTACCCTCGACTAATAAAATATGAAATTGTACTACATACATATATTATTTTTACGCTGTCGGTAGATATTTGATATGCTCAAAATATATTTTGTAGGTATAAGCTAAAAATAAATATTCGGTTCTGTGAAAAAATGAATTTTTCGCATGAAAAATACATTTGTTATTCGGTATGGAGACGCTGTTTTTTTGGAATATATGGATAAACTAAACAGATAACATAATTCAATACTAATACTAAAGGTATTAGGGAGAAACAGACAGCGTCATGGCTCACATATGACTTTGCCTTCTTAATACCAGTTAAACAGAAGTTCATATATAAGCTTCTTGTTTTTAATATATGTAATTGTCTAGTCACTATGTGTTATCCTTCATTTGCTTTCTCTTCGAAATCTGTTGAGTCTTAGGTCAAGTGATCTTCCGGCCCATGTATTTAAAATATAATAAAATAGAATAACATATTGCAACAAGAACGAGCCTTTTGATTCATTCTTGGGGTTTTACCCAAGTCCCATGCTATCTAACGTCAAGACATCAATCACGCACCTCAATTATACATATGTAGATATGTCAGCCACGTGCCCACGCCTCAATCACTTACAAGCATTTCAGTGGAAACAAAATAATTGAAAAACTGTTTTATTTTAATTTGATAAATTGAATTTAATGTTATGAACAATATAAAAATGAAAAAAACATTAAATTATGAAAATTTTTATTTATACAGGGTGAGGACTTTAAATTGTCGCCGTAGCTTGCTTTTTAATGAAAAGAACATAAAACAGTAAATTTTTAAGATATTTATTTAAATAAAAACAGAATGAAGGATTTGATGCCAGGAACACATTTTACTCGACATAGCTATAGCATAGCTGACGCGTTCGATCCTGGTCCTAAAGCTCCCGAAGGCCTTCACAATCTCTCTGTCCATGGAGCTGCAGTGCTTATTGATGGAGGCGATGAGAGACGTCTTGGTGGTATGTGGGCGTCGGTTAGTTCGATTCTCCAAAATGCACCAAAAGAAATAATCTATTGGGTTCAAATCCGGGCTGCTGGGAGGTCATTGGTACTTGGTTACGAGGTCGTAGCAGTGCTCCTCCAGCCAGGCGAGGGAGTGGTTGAAGACATGGCAAGGAGCATTGTCCTGTTGCCGCAGCCAGGGTCTGTCCCGGGCCACCTGCTTCATCCAGGGCAACACCACAGTCTCCATGACCTGCAGGTAGATCTCATGACCCGTCTCGAAGACGTGAGGTGGCATCACATCCCCGTCGGAGTTGATCACACCAAAGACCATGACCGTGGCGGGGAACTTGGTCTTCATCACTCTGAGCACGTCCTTGGGGCACATAGCAATTCATCGAGGGTTCTGCCTGTTGTGGGCCTGATCCTGGCAGAAATTCTTCTCATCAGAGAAGAACCACAGCATGTTGGAGTCCTTCGGGTGCTTCAACTTGTTGAGGAGCTTGGTGGACTTGAGCAGCCTTCAGTCCTTAGTCGCCTAAGTCAAAAGCTAGCCAGTTTAGATTCTGTAACTTTTGCAGCGCGAATCCTCGTCCCCACAGCGTTGAATTGTTCGTTTATCAACGCGCAGTTCAGCAGCCATGGACCTCATGGACTTGGAGAGGTCGTTGTCGATCATCGTCTCAACCCTCTTGACAAAATCTACATCTCTCGACTTCCGGCGGTCGTCCAGAGATTTTGGAGCCCTTGTGATAACTCCACAGATCCTTACTCTCCTCCAACTTCTTACGAGTGCGCTGGATGGTCCTCATGTCGACTCTGATGGTGTTGGCGATGGTTCTGCTGTCCACTTCCCCATTGTTGTGAACCAGGATCATGACCACGGCGCATCTCACTTCTGCCTTAGAGAACGAAATTTCTGATAACTCCGTGTATGTTTGCTCCATCGTTTCAAACTCAACACTGACAATTAGCTGATGTCTGTAGCTTATCAATGTTGTATTACACTTAGATAATCTGAAAAGTTAAATGAAATTTATCATGAATATGAGAGGATGACAATTTGAAATCCCCACCCTGTATATTTAAATACGATTATCTAATGAAACAAGTAGATGATAAAATATAATGATTAAAAATTACTGTACATTCTTGTTTTTAAAATTAAGCTTAGAATAATATTTTCATATCTATGCCATTGCGGAGAAACATAAGCCAGATCGTGTTCAGTTGCAGTGAATCATGATTTAGGTAAGTTTTATTTGTTTGATAATAAAATTCTTCCTAATTTTAACTAAAAGTCGATTCTTGGGCGGTGAAACTTGCCTGCGTAAGTGAAAACTTTTACTAGTAATTCCACGTACTGTAAAAAAGGATCATGCATTTCATGTACGTGAAACTGACATTCAATTCTCCGTGTTGCACTCGTTTCGACAAATCAGGCACATTTTCGTCCACAATCCTAACTTAAAGTCAGGCTTATTGCTTTCTGTTCCAAGTCAACAATAGCAGATTAAGAATATCATGAAACGCATTGTACTGAAACGATACTTTTTGACTCACTTTTCATCATGAAAATAACTCCCTTAATTTCTTCGTAAACTGAATTTACAGGATGAAGCTTCATAGTTGAATACTGAAACAATTTTTAACATTACTGTGAGCCGTGAAATTAGCGTTTGTTCCCCCGAATGACTGAATTTAGTCCTGCCCCACCCTGCTCATAGCAGCTTCCGTCGAGGTCTGTCGCTGAGCAGAGAGAGTTACATCGTAATGCACCGCTTCTGTGACCATTGCCTGCTCCTGCGACAGTGGTTAACTTTCTTTGCATGGACGTCACTTTTGAGAAATTTCCTGCTCTTTGAGAGTGGTTTCATTTTTCTCGTCATTCCATGAACTGTGTGCTTGCAGAAGTACACAATATCGTAGAATCAGCACCAGGTACTGTAAATTTAGTACATTAGAATAGAATAGAATAAGGCCAGTGAGCCGTTTGGTCCGAGTCCCATTAAGTCTAGAGTAAAGGCATCGACCATGCACATACACTTCAATCACGCAAACCATTTCAGTCACCTACGCACACTGTACTCACACACAAACATTTCATCAAGCGCATGTACCGCAATCACACACATGCTACAGGAGTTGGGGATACAGAATCAGTACGTTGCAATACTAAGGGGGGGCAAGGGGGTTGTTATCCAATATTTGTTTAGACGATTTTGGATGTGTTTATAGTGCCAGCAGAAACGATATTTCAGAAACGAGCTGGTTCTAAGTTTCGTCAATTTAAACAGGAACGAAGTTTAGAGCTTTTAATGTCTTGAACTTTCATATTATTAGTTTTTGGCCGTTTTTCATGGTTCGCACGTTGTAGTCTCTGTAGAAAAATCCTTTCCGGGTGACATCGTTAGGGCCATTAAGATACTTATAGGCCTCAAAAAGTTGTTATCGCGGTCTTTTTTGATCTTGGAAGATGAATTCAAACCGCTAATACGCCATGCGTAGCTAATATTGCGGAGTTCAGAAATCATTTTCGTTGCTTTACGCTAAGTTTTCTTTAATTTACTAATGAATTTTCGTACGGTAGAAGACCAAAGTTTCATTATATATTTCAGATGAAGTCCAACTATCGCTTTATAGAGCGGTAATACAACATTAAGTTCTTTGACTTGCATTCAAAAATTTTTTGCAATAAAACCAAGGTTCCTGCTTGAGTTTCTGACGCTTTTCCGATTTGTTTGTCATGATTGAGATTTTCAGTGATTTTGACTTTAAATTCTATTTGTTGCTGTACTTCTTCACCACATATGTCATTCATCTTGCATTAGAAATGCCAGTTTTTAGCACCAACGTGCATCACTGAACATTTGTCAATGTTGAAGCTCATTTGCCAGGTTTCGGTCCACTGTAGTAGACAATTGAGGTCTGATAGTCTAATTGGATAGCAATAAGATTTAGTTAGTTCTTTAGTAACATTCATTATCCTCTGATTTTCTAAAGCCCCTATACCCTTTCAAAGATAGAACTGATCAGTCACGTCGATTTATCTTTGGAATAAAACATGGATATATGTTTACATACTTCTGATATGTCTCTGCTGAGTACTCCCCCAACAACCCTCCGCAACTTTCTGTAGAGTCGTATTATATATATTAATGTTTATCTAGTGATGTGAAATATGTAACGTAAGAATATACTCATATGTATATTTCACAATTTTTTTTACATTTCGAAATCTATTTCCTTTCTTTCAGTTTGAAAGATATATCACACTTCCTCTTTAAAGCCAGCATGTTGTCCGTAAAATTATTATTGAGCTCTATGCAATATAAGCAATTCATATCAAGAGGTGATTGCAGGTATGCAAGGAATTACTGCGACAACATAACGTCTCTAGAGTGATGTAGAGGAGACTAGTACATACGTCTTGTGTAAGATTGAAATTCGTACACGGAAGGACAAACACATTCGAAAATAAGTGTCCGACTCTTCACAACGTAGTTGTACAGATTTTATCCCAGATATTTGTTAAGAGTAATGAGTTGCTGTGTGATGGATCCACGAGTGTAGTGCAAGGTAAGATACTTGGTATTTACTTTACTTCTCATTAGTTTTCTCTTCGAAGTCCATCTATCCTTAGACCAAGTGTCGATTCATCGTTCATGAATCCACGTCGTGTGTGCAATGTGTGATAAGATCCTTGTCATGAGTTGTAAACCAACGGTGTGTATTTAGTGTATGGAAGATCCGATAGTCTCAGTGAGGCTTTTCGATTCTAAGCTTCCCTTATGAAGGAACGGAATTTTCTTCGAACCCAAGAGATGTTTATTCCCCTGGCAATTGTTAAGCGATCCAGATTCGCACCTTTTCTGTAACGTAAGTTGTGAGGTTTCTGAGTTTGGTATTAGTCAATTCTAATATTTATATGATCCTGTCCCATCTCTATAAAGTGCATTAAATGTGAAGTAGGTGCTAGTGGGTTACTCACATCGAAATAATGCGATAGTTTTTTTTTGTTTTGTGACTGAGGGTCATGCCTGTGCTGTAGCCTTCAGTGTAAAAATTAAGTTACGAGGAAAAAATTGTCATAACATTGTGACGCAAAGACGAAATATATTTTTGCTGGCCAATTTAAAAATTAGTTTTTTATCCCTTTATCCTTCTCATAAAACATAGCGCCTAATTCACAATGCATTTCTTGTATGAATTGGCATTTACGATGTAAGCAAATGTAAGCTATTAAAAAAATGAAAGCTATTATATTAAAACTTTGCAAAAGCCGTAAATTATTTTAAATAATTTTTTGTAGTTTTTTCCAAGATAAATTTTAGAATATAAGTAATCGATAGACCAAGTACTATTTTTACAATCGTCGTAGCCAGAAATTTTCGGTAATCAGCATTCATTGTTCTTGAACTTAAAAGGTATATGAAACATAGAAATGTGGTGAAAACTTTAGAGTACGAGATAATTATCTATTTGATTTCACTGGTACTGCAATGAACGACGGCAATGACAGGACGAATAAATTTCCCCTTCTAATTTGCGTGAGTGCGCGAATTTGAATCCGTATTGCGTGGAGTTTACGCTCAGCAGTCTGTTAACACGTGGTATTAACACGTGCTGTTAATACGTGGTATTAACACGTGGAACAAGTGTCACGTTGAGGGCATCGCGTGCTGGGCGAGTGCGGATAACCAACCATTCGCGTGTTCGAACTGTGGCACGTTCACGTATACAAGCCCAGACTGTCTCATTTGAAAGCAGACTGGTACAAAACACAGTCCTCATTACTCTTATTTACTCGTACCCGTAGAACGTAAGATGACACTTACAGAACACAGCATTCATTACTCTTATTTACTCTAACCAGTAGAACGCAAAGTAGACACGTACAGAACACAGCCCGCCTTACTTTTATTTACTCGTACCAGTAGAACGTAAGAAGATATGTTCCAAACACAGCCCTCATTATTTTTATTCACTCGTACTAGTAGAAGCTAAAGTAGACACAGAACACAGCCCTCATTACTCTTATTCATTTCTACCTCTACAAATTAGCACTGGACTGTTGAAAAACATTTTGATTCGCATTACATTCATGGTCTGAGTATCTGAAGTTACCTATTTTGTCACATTGTGGCTTACAGAGCTAGTCTTGCCAAAGATACCTGGTTCTTCAGGTCGTGGGTATAACATAAACTTCGCTGCAGATCACAAGACCATAAAAGTGTTCAGGCTGGCATTCACTGGCACGACAACGCCTCTGAAAGTGAGAGAACTATTATAAGAAGTCACTTTTTCGGTTTCAGCAAGTATCATACATACTCATCTTATAAAAAACGGCTACAGTTCTGTTCAAAAGGAAGAATACCTGGGTGTATGGTGGTTAATGTATCTATTTTATTGAAATTAGTATTATTGTAATATAATAATAAATAATGTGTATTTTTACATTTCCCATGTACAGAATGTGTTGCTGAATGAAGAGAAAGAAATCTACAAAAATGTGTATATATATATATATATGTATATATATATATATATATATATATATATATATATATATATATATATATATATATATATATATATATATATATACTGTATTTCTTCTTCATTTTATATGAGCAACAATGTAATTGGTTGGAATATCGTAATGCGTTAGAATATCAGCATTGACCTCAGAGACGTCAAAGAAAAGTTCCCAAGTTGTGTTTTGGCAGTTCTCTTCAATGCGGCGCTTGCAAAACTTCTTCAGAACGAGTTGGAGGCCAGACTAGTTGTGTGTGAGGGAAGTTTTAAACGATTACAACTTTTATTCTGTATAATTGGAGTACAACTACGAGTTGTGTTCAGTAAAGACAGCTGTATTCATCAACTTCTATCCACTCAATTCTTTACGTGTGCATTTGTTATAAACAAAATGATTCTAAAGTTATTCCAAGTCGGTGTTATGGTCCCAACCTTAAAATTAAAAAATCTCCCATTCCTTCAAGTTTAGAATTAACTCATCCTACCAAAAAAGGGTCAATTTTTATTGAGAGGTTTCAGTGTTTACTTATAGGTAGTTTTATATCAGTATCATTAAAATCACCTTCCAATTGTTCTCTTACAGTGTTGTGGCAAGTCATATCCTTCATCTAGATACATAGTAATTTTATGTTCTAATGCTATCAAGGCTAAAATACTATGTTTAGTTCAAAAATATACTTAATTAAAGAAATTGAGGTAAAAAAATGAGGCATTCTCAGGACTCTCTATGTAAAATAGAAATATTGTGCATGGTGTGACCTTTCGCCACTGCATCTTAGCGAAATTGGTTACCGTGAGCAGTGTCTCGCAGCAGTCACACGTAATTATAATGCGTTCACCAGAGGGAAACGGAGCTGTCTGCTGCCACAACTTAACTGTTTCGCCCGCAATTCAGTGAAAGTACCGCGGATAATTCTTATAAGAGCAGATGTTGCAATTATACGACCGTGTCTTTGCATGGATCGCTGATTGGAAAGTCCTCGTTCCAGTTGTATTAGCATAACGGATCAGCTACGCGACAGATGTAATATTTTCATGTACAAAATCAACAATGCCTAGCACACATTCAAAAGTGGTCAAATTTTGGAAATCACTAGACTTTCACTCTGAAGTACTTCTCTAAAGTGTGTATACAGAATACAACAATATTTGCCGTCTCTGTGACTCGTGACAGTGGTTAAGTCTTGTACATTGCATTACGGGGCCTGGAAAACATGTATATTGCACTACAGAGCCTGGAAAATATGCACATGGCATTACAGAGGCTGAAGAATATGCATGTTGCTCGACATGCATATGCCTATTGACGGCCTACAGTTCTGAAAATCTTGTACAGCATCACGCTTAATGCAGCGTAAAATATTCTCTTGCACATCGGAAACTTTCTCCCATTGTCAGTTGAGTTCGTTGTACAAGTACAAATCTGCACGCTGATTTTTCATGCATTCATTCTAATATCTATGAATTCTGAGCGGGATATGGTAGATCAGGGCCTGACAGAATGGGCTGGAAAATTTTGAAATTGCTAAATAATTTCAAAAGAAGGTAATTAGTCTTTATTAAAATTACTCGGTAATTTTTACCACTAATTACAGTGTTCTTAACTCTTGTGTGGTGTTCATATTGTTGTTACTCAGCCGGTGTTTGTGGGTCTTTTGGACCCGTTGCATTTTGTGGTTTTTAATACCTCACAATCAAATAGTTTTATGTTAAAATACACAACAGATGTTTACTTCATCCCACTTACAAGCAGTATAAACAGTAAAAAATGTTAGTAGCAAATGATAACGGGTCCCACAGACCCGAACACCACACTAGGGTTAAGGTACAGGTCAAAATAAATATTAGTACCGCTAACCTTTTCAATGAATCAAACCTTGAAGATGAGCGATGATATTGTGATGCCATTTCCTGCAATAATAATGATGTTCGAAAACAATAGGTCTAATTTAAAATCCATTGGTTTCTACAGAACAACTTCGAACGCCCGTGAGTGAAGTGCTTACCGCATGAAAGAGATGTATGAGTAGGGCGTGTGCACACACGTTATTGAATGACTAGGGAAATTTGACAACCCACGGTCAATTTCGGTAACTTAGTGCAATTGTCGCATGTTACTCTCAATAAATATGTATACCCGTATGTACATGGTTCACTGTTCTAAAGTCCCTAGTGCATGTGCATAATGTTTTCGAAAGTGATCCGAAATAATTTGTTCGTGTAACCCAGGGAAACTTAGCATACGAGAGCAGTATTCGCGTGTTCTGAACTCCGTCCTCGTTCACCCTAAGAGACGCATCGTGTACGCGCACAAAAGTGAACGTGCGCCATGTTTCTGTGCGACTGCCGTGCACGTTCTTGCTGCAGGAGAGACTGTATTACGAAGAGACGCATCCGTGGCCGTGGAAGTGCGAGGGAGGAGAGCCAGGGAAAGTACAGCACTACAGAGGGAAAGTTTTAGTTTCATCATGCGCAGCATCGGACTATCGTGAGAACATTTGGCAGTAGAGTCGTGGCCGCCATGCAGTTTAGGTTGTGGCATGGGTGCTTGAGAAAACCTCATGGTGCCACATTACAGTTATATTATGTTATTCACTATCTTTCTGATCGAACAATGATGTGCTAATGTCTCTGTATGAATTTATTCAGATTTGTAAAATGTGGCGAATCCTCGCTTCAGTTTCTTTCGAATCACTCAAAACTTTAAAAGAAATTCAGCTGATTGGGATCTCAGTGAATTGAGAAAATAATTGCATCCTTAAATGTACAAAGAACTGCGTGCTCGAAGTACATTCACAGAAGAGGCTTTTATTTTAATTTTGTCTAGTGTAGGAGAATTAATGAATAAAACTAGGTGTTTCTTCGGAGAACGACGATGACACGAGAAAAATTTCAGTTCAAACGTGGTTTTTATTGTACGAGTACGAATGATAAATCAATGGGAACATATGATTTTTGTGTTCAGGTTACGAGCAAGTTTAAATATATTTTGTTAATTCGTCGAGGCCCTGATGTGTGACTCCAAGTCCTTAAACATCATCTCAACACCAACACCTCAACACCAACACTTCAAACCTCAAACCCCAACAACTCAACACCAACATCTCAAACTTCAACGCCTCAAACCTCAACACCAACACCTCAACACCAACACCTCAACACCAACACCAACACCCCAATACTAACACCAACACTTCAATACTAACACCAACACCCCAATGCCAACACGTCAAACCACTGCTTTAATATTCACCACATTTCAATCTCAGGAGTTGGGAACGGTCGTGCGGGTGCTTGCTATTCCTTGATGACCTTCACAGAGGGACCCAAAAAAGTTGACCAAAATTTTATTATTATTTTATATCTAGAATAGTAGGCTTGTTCGTGATACAAGAAGATTGATTCATGTATTCAACAACAGCCAGAAAATCTACTATGTGCCTACAATTTGTGTGTTAGATTTCAATAAATAATCGAAGTCATAAAATTTAGGGGATTTTTTTTGGGTCACCCTGTATACTGTATACCCCCTATTTTCATGTACAACAAACCTATCATCCAATTTCTATGCTCTAACACAGTTTCCTTTGAATATGCCCCTTCGAAATTAAACACTTTGTTTTCCTCCTTGCTTAGTTAGCAAAATATATGTACTGGTGCGTCGAGTGTGAACGCTGGCTCACTCGAAGCGTTTCAAACGCAGGAAGTTAGTTGGCTGCTTGGTCGGTGAGAAAGAGAACTTTTTTCTTAATTCCACTATATATTAATACACAGTTTGTTGTTTTCTTGCGTGCTTGCTTGGATTTAAACAGGAGAAAATTCAGTACGGTATGCATGTATCGTAAGCATTGTATTGTGTATACCAAAAGCACATCCTTCAATGTGGAAACTCCTTCGCAAGACCCGCGTCCACTGGCAAATCAAACAAAAAATTTCATTAAAAAACCTATGAATATTCTCGTGTGGGTCTACTAGTTTTGTAATAAGAGCTTGCTGAGAAAATATTTCTAACCGAATTTTGAATTATTGGAAATATATATACAAAACAGTTCCTGTGGAAATTCCACGATTTAGATTTAACGAATTTATAATTGTTTTATATATAAATGTATTAAAGATTTACGGCTAATTATTGGGTTTTAAATGAATACTTTTCATTAATATATACAGAACTTCCATTCTGTATCTTATCTACTGATAACATAACCCAGATAGTACCATTTGAAATCACAAAATAAAGGATCTATGAAATAAATACATTTTTCCGTTTTATCGGTGGTACTGTCAGAATCTGAATATTTTTCAGGAATATATAAAGAACTTTTATTCTGTATCTTTTCAACCGATAACATGGACGTGTAAGAGAAGAAAGCTAATAATGAAAAAATGAAGTATTTTATAGTGATCCGGCGCCTTTGGTGTCCACAATACAATGCTTAGAATACATGTGTACTCGTTCTGATTTCAGTTCAATAATTTTTTTTCAGTAATAGATAGGAAGTAATCGGACGGACACACGCATATACAGAGAGAGAGAGAAAGAGAGAGAGAGAGAGAGAGAGAGAGCCAAACGACAAGCCAAAATAGATCACAGAACAGTACACTGCAGAAGTATCATACTGCTTCAAATATTATTCTCCTCTGAAGGAAATACACATCCGTTAGCTTCAACATACCTGTTTGTAATATGACCACCATAACTTAACAGTTCTTTGACCGAGAGATTCCAGGAACTCAAAAATGCCAAACGACGCTAATTATAAATTTATGCAGCCCTTTTGTTTGTTCATTTTTCTATGAATAAACATCCTGTGGATCTCTGTTAACTTTTACTACAACTATACTGCATACCATTACAAGCAAGGAACATGAACAGCCATTTTGTTGAAACGTACGTATCATAGCTACACTTGCGGTGAAGCTTACAACATTCTTTCCTACAAACTGTTCTCATTGTTTAGTCTAATATTTTTGCCAAGCTACAATTGCAATAATTAATTGCGATACAGCTAATATGATGTTACCGTTGTTTAGGGAGGATATGACGTAAGAAAGGATTTGACGTTTGAAATTAAGCCATATTCCATACGGCTTAAAGTTTGTACTACGCCTCGTGAGGACGCTGTTTGATGTGGTACTCGACAATTGGTTCGTATAACCTACTCCTAAGAGAGTTCTGCCTCATTTCAATGATGCACGAAGACTGAAGAGTGGAGACAGATGTAAAAAATTGAGCGAGATGATATAGCAAGGAGCTACACGCAAATACATAAGTATTGCACACAAATGGAGCACACGTCTCATTTTTGAGAATGAACAATTTGCGCGTGAATATTGACTAATGAAAAATCATTAAATTCTCAGGTATTAATTTCCAATTCTGCCATACTATAGAAAGCTATCTTCTACAGATGTCAGTCGTAACGCTCTTTCTTCGCTACGCCAATATCCGGCCGTGTAGTACAATAGTGCTCAGTTTGTTGTATGTTTCTGTGTTCTGTCTCTCTCACACAGTAACTAAATAGACGAGAGAAATTGAGTTCAGAGAATACAGTGCAGATACGATCAACTATCTTTCTTCGTAGCAGTGATACGCGACTGCAGGATTGAGGCTTCTGAAAAGAGAGCGAATTTCTTTAAAAGTATTTACTTGCGTTTTTTTAGTGTCGCGGTGGAATACAAAATTAGACATGAATAGATAGTAGCATAGTTCATAGAACAGCATCTTGGGTAATCATAAGCTATCAACAACGTGCTTTTAATCAAGTGATGAATGCTATAATTTTCCTTTCGCATTGGTGCTCATTAAACGCTTTAAGCGAAAAACAATGAAATCGTTGTACGCCGCAGAAACCTCTCAAGAAAACTAAACTCTTTCAGGCTCCATCATATGAGATTTTAAACAAATTCAGGACGAGTATCCATAAGAAAATATATATAAAAAATATCATCCCAAATTTTCAAGTCGTTGAAATGATAGCGGATTGGACCGAATAATCATACTCAGTTATTGTTCAATACAGTATTCTAGATGCGAAAATTTTCAAAAAGTTAACGGATGATCAGATCCATAAAAGCAGAGTTGGTGGAGGAAGCTTCCTATGAATTACGCTCAAATTTCGTTATTTTTACTCCCATTATTTACATGATTTGAAATATTTGTAGTACTTTTTAGAACATTTTGTAATGATTTTCAGTATTGCCCGTTATTATCGTGACTTTAATTAACGTTCTATCATCAAATATAGACTTTTCTAATCTTAAATTATGACTTTACTTATGGCAAATATCAAAGTTTAAGTGTATATAACTTGTTTGAGTTTCTGATTTTGCCACACATTTAGGTTAAAAGTATGAGCTTTTCATCGTTTGAAGTAATAGATTTTTTCTGTATATTACTTTGAGCAGAATCCTACATATGTATTCATTGAGAGACAAATTAAAGACTGGCATCCTGGGATAGTTCAATTGACCTCCATATCTTCAGACCCAACTTGTAATTATCCGAAAAGTAAGTTGCAAGTTTCAAGCGCCTCTCCATGTATACATGTACTACTATAATACAGTACATATACTACCATATACTGGGATATACTATGATATACCGCGATAGACTACTATATACTGCGACACACTGAGATATCAAAGGTTCTTAAGTTCTAGCGCTGTAAGTAATATTACTCTGTATTTTGTTTACATACTCAAATGAGAGTAACTTTATTATTACATCATTGTAGTTTACTTTTATTAAAATATTTGATGTCTCTTAAAGAAGACCGCGTCGTGCTATTTTGTGCCAGTAGTTCATGCTCACTCTGAATTGACTAATAATGGCAATTGCTTCTGATACAGCAGTGTATAATTTTCGTGACAAATTTTATTAGCACTTTCATTCCAACTAGTCTACGTTTTAGCTAATGAAATGAAATTGCTTTGATTTTTTAGCATAGAGTATGTGGCTATACA